>VYZT01006007.1:0-27841 GCA_013400735.1 Pomatostomus ruficeps
TAAAATCTCAAAAGTAGTCTCTATAGAAATATAATATTCATAGCAAAAAATTCATTGGTTTGAAGAGAAGGATAAATGATCCCTATACATATGTCTCTTATTCTCTCTCTCCTTGTCATTAAGAGACAATACTGAGATGCTGAAAACATTTCCAGCAATGGAAATTACAGTTTATAAATATTTCACACAATCAGATGATTATACTTGATTAATTAGTTTTCAAGGAGCAAGTTAAAAACCATGAAAACATCAGCAAACCTCTCTGAATAAATTCTCAAAGAGAATATCTGTAAGCAGAAATCTCTTTTATAGCAACAGTATTACAAATTGCCAAAGCCACCTACCTCTAATACATGTTCTGAAATACCAAGGAAAATTTTTGATGCTTATTTTACATAGTAAAAGATCTGTATCTACTCCAAGAGAAAAAAAAAAGACACCTATACCAGAGTGCAAACATGAAAAATCAGCACTTTTGGGGTTGAATCTTAATTTTAATTCTAATTTTTTTAATACCATCTGTTACGTAATGAGACAAATCTCCTGTCTTAAACTGATATCTGAAATCTCTTAAGACCACTCAATATGGATGATAATTATTGGTTAGAAATTATTGGTTTCCCACACCTATCAGGATCATTCAATATTCAATGGTCAATTAATGTGAAAGTCCAGTAATGAATAAAGGTGATGTTAGACTCCAAACTAAACATGTAAGTGATTATTTTCTCTTGCTTAAAATAGAAATTTAAAACTGTCCAGAGAAATTATGGATGCCCCATCCCTGGCAGTGTTCAAGCACAGCTTGGATGGAGCTCTCTCAGCAACCCAGCTAGTGAAAATTGCCGCTGCCCATGACAGAGGGGTTGGAACTAGATGGTCATTAAGGTTCCTTCCAACACAAATAATTCTATGAATCTTTGAAAATAAAAATAATACTTTTTTTACAATATTGGTTCTGCTGTTAGGACATTAGTTTAAATTAGTCTTAGTGTATATCCACATGTTGAATGCACTTCAATCTCTAATTTTTGATTCTTTATAGGAATGGTTAAGGATTCCACAAGTTTCCAAATAAAACACAATTTCAAGGCAGTATTTTTACATTCTCATCAATCCAGGAAGAGCAACATAGAAGGCAGGGTCTTCAACTGCACTGGGTAAAAGATTCAGCTTCCTAACTAAAAGAAAAGGGTAAAAGAAGGCAAACTCCATTTTATCCTAATGCAGAGTAAGACTTACACTCTTTTCTAATTAATGCATTAAATGAGTTTTAAATTTGCTAACACTGAAGTTAATTTCTTTGATACGGAGAGAAAGGAATATATAACACTTTGTAATACATGTATACATGTAAAATCATTATTTTATTTTTAAGAAGGAAAAATTCTACTGTGGGAGCAAAATACTTGCTAGCTTACATAAAAGCTCAAATATGGGGGAAACTTCTTAAGAGGTAGTGCTCTGCATCTCTGATGAAACTGGGTACTTGGGAAATACAGTTACTTCTCTTTCAACTGTATTTTGTTCTTTCCCAGCTAATTCATGGAAATAAGTAGATGGCTATCTTCAAAACGGGATGAAATTATTCTAACAGAAAGAATGCAAAAAAAATGCCCAAACACATGGGCAGTTTCTGTCCTATTTCTTTGCCAAAAAAGCAACATTCAATAGATTTAAGTTAGATTCAGCTAAGCGTAATTACTTATTTGTGTTTGATTATATCCTCTCAGATAACAGTACCACTGTGTCTACCAATAAAAATAATCATTGCTCAAGTTGCAATGTACTCATCTGAAATGTTCCAGCAAGTCACAACAGGATCTTCTACTCTCCAAGGCTGTAGTCTATAGTTATCCCTGCACAACTGCTGCCTGCTGCACATCCTGTGTAAATTATGTATTTTGATTTTCTATCACTTTCAGAATTCTACTTCCTTACTTGAGGTCTGCATTTCATCCTTTGTTATCTAAATGGCTTCTGTCTCAGCATGGCTGTACGGCCATGGGAATATGTCAAGAACAAGAGCAAAAAACAGAAGGAAAGGGTACATAAGCAGCAGCAAAAAAGGGGTTGGAGTGCCAGAACTGATAAAATGCAATCACAGGAAAGCAAGAAAGATCTGATGGAAAGGCGTTCCAAGTAGCAAAATTTCTAGTCACAGCTCTGGTTCTTTTTTCTTTCATTACTAAAAGCTTTATTATTCTCTGGGATCATAGTGTAGACAGGAGGAAAAAACATCAAACAAAGCCTAAAACATAAGTTGAAGAGTCAGCAGTGTAGTGGTTGAAAATAACTTTCTATCTCTTCTCATCAGCCACCAATGCAAAACCCTTTCAGTGGACATAAAAACATTTTGCAAGAGATTCATCAAATCCCATACTTTCTCTCAATTCATGTAAAAAACCCCACCAAGGTTTCAAGGGCAGATACAAGGAATTTTGCAAATTTACTTACGAAGGGGTTTAATGGTTAGAATTCTGCCTTGAAATATCAAAATATATCTCTATTACAATGTATTTTATATACTGTGTAGATATAATCATTAATGTTAAAAACTAGATTTACTTTTACCAAGTTGAATAAAATCACTTCTGCCAATTAATATCATGTTAAAAGCAAGAAAAACTTTTCTTTTTACTCAACTTGCTTCTGCTGCATTTTCCTCATGCTGAAATCTCTTTTTCTTGTATTATGAGAATGTAAACTGGGACACCCTACAATCCCAGTATTCTCGGTCTCTCCTCGGATGGAAGGCTTTCCATGTCTCTATCTTAGTTCATGCTTAAACTCACTACATGACAATTTGATCTAAACTAAGTAGGTTACCATGCCAACCTTCTTAATACTAACCTCTTCAAGAAACTACAGAAAAAATGCCAAATATTACAGGGTAGATGTTATAAAATAAGAGCAATGTTTTAAAATGCTACCACCTGGTGGTAACCAAGTAGCAAAACCTTGACACATACTAAAAAACGATGACCAAATGCTTCCTCAGACTAAATACAAATTCAAACTATACAGGGGTTGCAAACTGGTGAGTGGGAGTGAATGGGATTGCTCTACATTACGCCTGCAATGTCTTGTAATAACACCCAGTAGAGGAAACACAGATTCCCAATCTTGTACAATCTGGTGGTATATGTTTTGCATTTTTGTGCTCTTCAGTTCACATTCACACCTCTGGATAGGAAACCAAAACTGAAGTCTCCTAAACAAGATGATTACAAGGGGTTTGGTACTTGATATTGAATAAGTAGGGTATTTTTCCCATTGCTGGGAGAAAAAAAAAAAAAAAAAGAGAGATAAATAAAGAAGAAAAGGCTGTATTTTCTGCAAATGTAATCATACTGACTTCAGCAGACGTGCTGGCACAGGAAAACTCCATTCAGAGCTCCCTTTGTTGACTGCATTATATAAGATGATATGCACTAATCAGTAGCTAAGATAATGTAAAGGAGACAAATGTGTACTTCTACAAATATCCAGTGATAGCTTTTAAAATCTTTACAGTTGCCACTTTCAAGTAATAAAATCCCTATTCTCTGGGCAAAGAAAGCAAGAACATTAGAACATTGAGAGCTTCCATAAACTCAGCTAGGCAAAAATAAAAACTTTTACCTCAGGCACCGTGGACCTGGGCCTGATCTCACACTGAGGCAGTATAAGGCTGACTCTGTCAGCTTCAGCTGAATTATTTCTGATTTGTATTGGGACTGAGATCAAAACAAAGTCTTCCTCCAAGTCTAATTAATTTTATTTTCATTTTGATTTGCACCTGAATTAGCAGTGGACAGTTGATACATATGCATTAATATTTCCCTTCTAACTCTGATGATAGAAGCATATGTGCACTTCACACAGTGCTGTGTATCAGGGTACCTGGAGAATATGGTTTTAGTTGGTACACACAGATCATAAGGAAGGATACCCACAGGTATGCGAAAAATGTCTGATAATTTGCATAAGCAGCTGGCAGTATGCTCAGAGGGCCAAAAGCTCTCAGCACAATTGCAGATCACCATCACATTGCTCTGCCTGTGCTTCTGAATAGCTTCTGTACATACATATCTTTCACTACAGAAATTACAGTTTCTTTTTCTGCCTCTCTGTTTATCATTAAGCTTAAAGATAAACATGCCAGCCCTCCACCTTCCCTCAGAAATAGGAAGCTCTTCCCTATATGCAAAAGCTTCTTTCTTTTTAAGGATGTAGAATTTTGTTTTATATACCCTAGTACATGCAGTTTCCTAATCCAGAATTGCTATGTTGTTTGACAGATGCATAATAGCCAGAAATGCATGGTAAAGTTGAAAAAGAAAATAACATTTGCTGCAGTATAATATTTAATGTAAAAAGCTATACCGTTGCAAATTTCCTATATTATTTCCTATATTTATGATCACATATAACCGTGACATTTATTTGCACTTACATTAAGGAAACCCTTACTTAAAAATAAGAAGACCCATGCCTTTTTTTCCAGAATATGGACCGGATTTTAGACACTTTTTATATCTGTCTAATTAGTTCTGGTCCATGTCACTTCAGATGATAGTAGAATGGTAGTATCACACACACAAATAAATCCCTTCAATTATTTAAGCCATGGTCAGGCTGCATATTTGGTTGGGACAGAAATGGAAGGTGACTTGTACATCATTACAAGTCGCTACTAAAATCATGTTAGTAACCAAAACCATTTTTCAGATTTTTTTGGGTGGGGGGCTTTGCTTGTATGTCTGAGGAATGATCAAGAAATGAGAATTAGATTTTTTGACAATGTCAGTTCTGTCTGAACTAGGGGTTCAGACAGAACTGTTTATTTATATCTGCAACATAATAGGCCATTTCTTTTGAACACTCATTTTTCTGCAGAAAATAACACAATACTAAACATACTTAATATTGTCAGGTTTCACATTTTGTAAACCTGAGCATTGACCCAGCTTTCTCTCAGGTGACAGCCTGGTAGTGCCTCAAGAGCCTTGCTGAGTAACTAAGATAGTGATGGATTGGAAAAACAAAACCATTTCAGTCACCCCCTACACACACACTTCAGCCATTAAAGTTAGATTAGGTATTTGCAGTATGAAGTCTGGCTGGTAAAAGGTCTGATTGCCCAGCATTTTGTCAATGCCCATAAAGCAGAAGAAAGTGTGCATCAGGGGAGAGGAATGAAATTACTGATGGGAGCTGCTGGTTCAGTCAGAAATCAGGAACTACTAGATAAGAGTAGTGTGATTAAAATCAAGATAACATAGCTGGCACTAATAAACAAGATCCTCAGGAGGGACAATCTAAGGCAGTGTAAAGAGCAAGGGAGACAAAAAAAGATGAAGGAGAAAAGAATGCCACAACTTCAGCAAGAAAAAAAGGGCAGGATGCTACATTTATATTAGAATTCCATGAACAAGTGAAATTACTTCACAAACAGTGATACACATGTAGTTCTAGATAAATTTATGACAGCCATGTGATGAGAAAAAAAAAAAAGAATTTGCAAACAACACAGTTTTCTCAAACAGGGAAGGGCTTAAGCAGAATTTAGGTCAGAGCACCAAACAAGAGTGACTAGGAGAATCAAGGGCATGCTAAAGCAGATGAAAACCAGAAAAAATATTTGGGATGCAAAGCGAAAATCTGGAACTAAAAAAGGCAGACATACCAAATACAACTTCAATCCTTAATAAAAGCAAAGCCAGAAATCAGCCAAAGATACATCTAGACCATTATAAAAATACAGTATAATATGAAATGCAGTTAAAAGCTCTTTAGAAGGGTGCTTCTAGAGGATGAAGGGAGCTATTCCAATAATAGACATGTCTGTGTGTAATATTTTCAAATGTTTCAGAGGCCACAGGGTATTTGTACCTTCATTGCATATATAATGAGACATGAGAAGGCAGAAAAAAAGATATAGGAAATTTTATAAAACGGGGGAAAAGAAAAAAAGTGTTAGCTACATAGTTAGAACAGTGTAGAACTTGGCTTCACAGGCAAGCTGAAGAAATTTGGTAAAGAAAATAATAAATAAAGCTACTTATAGAAGACTCAGACTTAAGTACCAGGTACAGTTTTCATACCTAGTGTTCAAGGAACTAAATGTCAAATGCTGTATCTCAACCAGTCCTTAGACTCCAACACATTGTTTTCTAGAATCATCATGTAACAGTAGCTTTTTAAATAGCATTTTTCAGCAAAGAATATATTTACCTTGATTTGTCAGCCTACTGCTTTGAACCTGATCTAGTAAAAGTAAGCAGGTCATAAGTGAGACAACAATTTAGAATACTGATCTGTTCTTCAAAGAACATAACGCCAGGGATTTCTATAAAAGAAAACAAAGAAGGTCCCGAAGGTGAAAATTCTACAAAGAGTGAGGTCCTATTATATTGCAGTCTATGACTCTCAGCAGTTGTGACACAATCAATCAGGAAAGTAGCCTGAAATTCTAAGCAATGTGGCCAGACTGATCCTTGGTATAACTCCATTTATTTGGAGGAATTTGTATCCCAGACAACTGTTGTGTTGTGTCTAATTCAAACCTGATGTAAGCAGCTTCAACTCCCTTGATATCAGTGCAGTATGACCAGCTTAGCATAGGAGGCCTGGATTTGCCACGTCTCCTGTATTGAATTGATTCTGCAAAACTCCAGTTTGTCAGCCCTTTTGATATCTCTAGTCTCAAGAGAGCTGCCCCCTTCTAGTACTGCATTGATTCATTGCTTAGCTGACCTTTACAAATAGACCAGAATAGAATGGAATTTAGTTATATAATGTCTTTCATTCAGGAGATGTCTTCAATCACTGATAAACCATTAATATATGAAGATAATGTGATGGCAAATATAAAAGCAGTTGTAAAATAAGCAGCAGTACCTATAGTACCTTCAATACAAGACTACTACAAATGAAAAAACATTTTTTGCTTGTATTTTATTGTTTTTGTCCTTCCAATTTAAATTAATTTGGGGGTTAAAAATACACTAAACTGTAGCATAAACTTACATGTAACTGATTTTACTAGTTCTTTTGGTTTTAAAATTATTCTGTTTCTTACAGATTAGAAGTATGCACTTTAATTGCTTTTCATAATTAGTTTAAGTTGAATCTATACCGTTATTTTTGAGATGTGTGAGGCTGTGCCCCATAGGTTTTGAATATCTGTCTCCACAAACCTGCCCATTGACCATAACAAACCATTTTTTTCAGGTCCATTAATTCCTATTTCCTGATATTTCTGTATTATCACGGAGGCAAAGAATCATCATCATGCACTTCATCTGAAAGAGTGAAAATGCTTTAAACAATACAAAGGTGATGGAGCAGTATGGTGAAACATTAAAAATGTTTGTGAGCCTCCAAAGCCATTATGTTCCTTATATGCCTTTATATCCTCCCTGGACTGTATGATGCTTAATAGGACTCCTAGCAGCAGAATTGCCCGGTCTGCTTGTGAGTCCAGGGAGCTATGACATGGCAAGAAAAAGTACATGAAGCACTTGTTTTGCTAGAAATGCAAAGGACAAACAGGACAAACATAAGAAATAGCAGTCTCTAAGCCTGAAAACCATGAAACCATAGAATAAGGAAATACAAGGAATTTGGGGAGGTTCAGAAATACAGGTGAGCTCCTCCTTTGCCTTGTACCAGCTGTGGTTGCCTGATGTCAGATGCTGCCATTCTGATGCATGTTTTGTATTTGCTAGCTATCAGTATAATATAACCACAAATGATTAATGCATCATCAAACATATCCTTGCGAAAAAATGTTGTAAATCCTCAGAGATACCTGTCTTATTCCTAAACACAGCTTTGTAAATCCATTCTGTCAGGCTGTGGATTTCCCACTGCTCTGTGCCAGCTAATGGGTGGTTATGAAATTCTAAGAACTGGTGCAGACAGACTTCTTCAAGTGTAGGGAATTTTTCAAATACAGACTTTCTTATTTTTTTTGAAGTGGATACAGTAGATTGTAGCAGATGGCTTCCTCTGTCTGGTGAATCCTTCTTCATTTGTGGCTCATTGAACTAGTAGTGTCATTACTGTCTAGCACATTAATTTGGAATCCATGTGCTAAACTTCATTGCAAAATTTTAGGATGAAGAGATTTCATTTGTGTGCACAATAGCTACTATTTCTTATTCAATATGGCAAAACAGTTACAGTTCCTTCTAGATATTTTTCAAGCTGTATTTTCAGCTCTCATCTACCATTTGATTGAGAAAGCAGATTTCATGAATCTGTTTTTAGTTACTGGGAAGTTAATGCAGGAACATAATTTTTCCTAGTGACTTCGAAACAAGATTAAAAAGAAAATCCCCTTATAAATTAATCTAACATTAAATATATTTCACAGTTACAGCTGTACCCTTCAATTTTTTTCAACCTTTTTCTCAGCACAGGATGTATTGAAGAACTTCACATTTCACATACTGCACAGTTCATCTCTTTAACATAAGGCAATTTGCACTGGAAGCATATGTTAAAAAAACTTAGAAATTTATCTTCAGCATTATGTAGTCAATTTCCACAGGCCTTTTCATGATTAAAATTTTAATCACCTGATGATTAAAGGTTTCATTACTAGGCAGTTAGCACTTTAAGTGTAAGGCATTTAATTCTGTTTTGGAAGTGGGACCATCAGTAGCTGGGGATTGCAAAGTCAGATGGATCACAGAGCAGCAATGAAGTAAGTGCAAAGCGACCAGACAAGGTCAGAGGGAAGGGCGAGCTTCAGGGTGTGAGTGTATGAAGAGCATAAGGATCCCTTTGAGCAGGAGAATGAGATTTATGTCTAACAAAGGAGATATCAGGGTGCAGCAAGAACCAGTGGCTGCCTGGGTGCCAGGAGCAGGGTAGCTGCAGGGGCAGCAGGGCAGGCCCAGCCCTGGGCATCAGGCACCTCCTCAGGGATGGGGAAAGTTGTTCTTGCACAATAATGTGGATCTTGAGGCAGAATAAACTTGCCTAGAAATTGGGAAAGAATATTTGCTTAAACTTCAGTGTGTTTTGAAATAGAAACCATTGGTAAAATCTGAACTGTTTATCGTAGCACATTTTAACACATGAATCATTATTGATGTTGTTTTCCATAAAAATATATGTTTAGCTGGAAAATGTCACTCTATTACCCTAGGCAAACTGAACTGCAAGATTAATTTTTTTGTTACTTTGTTTCAGAATTGTAGATTTTGCATATTGACATTGAGCATTGAGATGCCAAGCTGGAAGCAGATTAGTTATTTTCCTAGCTCTTGCTATTTTTAGCTGCCTCTTAATTCTTTTTTCCCCCTTTTTTTCCTATTTTTTACACACTAAAAAGAACAATTTCGTCCTAGAAGGGACCTAATATTGATTTATCTGTGAACAAACGGAATTTATTATTTCATTATAAAATATGTACAGTAGATGTTAGAGTTGGAGGATCTTAAAATTCTGTGATCTAGTAAAATAATAATAATAATTTTTTTTAAAGACCAGGTTTTAAAAAAAAGACCTTTTCCTGACTCAGTTCCATAGCTCACTTTGGGATTAGAAGATGCATTCCTGTGTCAGAGTCTAAACTATGGAGTTTAATATATTCCTTCAGAGCTGTTGTGCTGCTTCAGAGTAACATAGGGGTATTAAACTATAACTAGCCATTCAGNAAGACCAGGTTTTAAAAAAAAGACCTTTTCCTGACTCAGTTCCATAGCTCACTTTGGGATTAGAAGATGCATTCCTGTGTCAGAGTCTAAACTATGGAGTTTAATATATTCCTTCAGAGCTGTTGTGCTGCTTCAGAGTAACATAGGGGTATTAAACTATAACTAGCCATTCAGAAGGATAGGAAGTTCACTCTTTTTTTTTTCTCTTTTTCTCTTTTTTTCTTTTTCTCTTTCTTTTTCTTCACCAGTCGAGTACCATTCTAGTGACCAATTACCAGCATAAAATTCACAGTGTTTGTAGTAGATTCAGTACATACATGAGGAAAAAAAATCCAGCTATTTCCCCACGTATTACCTAATTCTCTTTATTTGGTAGAAGAGAGATGTAGCCTTAAAGTAAGCATTGACCAAGTCCTGTCCATAACTCTGTTGCCAGATAGCAATGAAAAAAGGAAGTATCAGAATGAACCAGGCACTACCAGAGATATGTAGGAATTAGATACTGAGTGTGAGCTGTAGCAGGTTTTTTTGCAAATATGAAGTTCAAAAAAGTACAATACACTGTTACAATATATGAAGAATGGATGTCTCATTATCATCTGGTGTTTTGGGAATAGCAAATAGTACACTAAATTGTTCTATCACCTGAAGAAATAATGTCAAGTAACAACAAAATCCTCCTTGCAAAGCAGCTACTGAAGAGATATTGTAAGCTGGATTTGATTTTTTTTTTTAATGAATGATATAAATCATGAAGACTGCACATCCTTATATAATTTTTACTTAAAATCTGGCAATTGCAATGGCCTCTACTATTTTGAAAAATTGCACAGAGACAGACTGAATTTCAGCATTGAACTGAGGTCTGAATGCTGGTTTTGTCTATTTTTCATAATGATGAAACACTATAAATTTATATCAGAATATTCTACAGGTGTCATAAACACAGCTGCAGCTTTTCAAAGATAGGTCTGTGTGACCTATAGAATGAATGGGATATTATTTATCTCATCTTTATTTCAGCCATCTGCAGAAATTCACCTGACTAGTTTTACCTTCTTGCTTATCTGCCTATCTCAGAAGAAAAGGGCTTATGTCCTTGAGGTGCTTATTTTTGTCTACTGACTGCAAAGTGGACTGAAACAGGTGCATTGTGGATATTTATGTCTGATGACAGGAATCTTATTCTTAGGAATATGAAGTTTTACTCAGGTGTTCATGGTCAGCTTTCATTTTGTAAACCCTGAATCTGGATCATCAGCAGCTTGTCACATTACTGCTTGGATAAGGTGAATCATGCCCTGATAATGTTCTGGGTCTTTTTTGTGTGAGGGTGGGTTTTTCTTACACAAGCACATGATTATGCAGATTAAAAATCCTCTAGACAAATGTTATTGCAAACAAATTAGGTGGCATGAATAAAGGTCCCAGTGTTTTCTCTTCTTTAGCAGTCAGCCATTAAGCTTCTGAGCTGCTAACAACACATCTCAGAATGAAATGAATTGTGCAACATGAGCTGCAGCTACCAATGAGCCATTAAGCAGCAATTTAAGTGAGAGGAATTAACATAGGAATTGCTGTAGTAGCAAAAATGACCTCCGTACCTTAAGGGTTTATTTCCCCCCCCCCGCTTCTTGATTTAAGTATAAGGCTACCATGCAACAGGGAACAGAAAAAACTTGGTTTTTTTAAATCAACACTGGTTTCTGTACTGCTCATAAAATTAAATTCTGATGAATTCTGTGTAATGATAATGATAGAAAACCCAGACTCATGAGTTATTGGAGTTGAATGGTGAGAAAATCTTGAGATTTTTAGCAAGCACGATCAAGTTAATCTTTTTCTGGCTTATAAAGAAAAGTCTTTTTGAGGAAGCTATTTGGAGGCAGGCAGGACAATTTTTGAAGGAAAATACAAGGGCACTGGCATAGAAAAAGGCCTACACAGTTAATTAGATTTACAGAGATAGTACCTGGTCAACCTGGTATAACCCTATGGTAAACTGAATTAACAAAGGATGACACTTTTATAAGACTGTCTTTGTTTAAAAGACTTGGTTCAAAACTGTAAAAAGGAGATCGTCAAAAGTACTTCAAAACCCAAATTATTACATTAATTACAGTGTAATTAATCATCCTTCCACTTTGTTATTACATTAATAAGCATATATCATGGGAAAAAAATGAGAGATTTAGAGTCTATAGATACATTTACTAAATCTGTGAAAGTGCAGTGAGCAGACCAAAAAGGAAATGTTAAATTATGTATGTACATCTCACATTTACCAGGAGATGCAAAAGAATTTAGTTCCACTTGGTGCATTTGCCTATGAGATCACCTGCATACAGAAAATTTGGTTTAGGAGATTTAATTTCTAGTAGCAATCAGTTTCCGTTCAGGAGATTAACTGATCACACCAGAGTTGAAAGGGACATTCTGTATACTTGAGGATGAGCTCCCTATTAATTAGGAATAAGTCAATGATCTCAATTACGGCAATATAAAGACACCTGCTTTAGAACTTTAAATCCAGGAAACATATTTAGAGTTGATATGCAAGAACCAATAAGAGCCAGGTATCAACAGTAGAGCCTCCTTTGGTCTTTCCTTAACTTCTAGTAGTGCGTGCTTGATTCTGAGCGATCTGAAGACGGAAAGACAGAACAATGGAGAGATCTTAGGGCTGTAAAAGTGCTACTAAATAGCAATTTCACAACCTACTCTTCTGTTTTACTGATGGATTAATGGATTAATACACTATAGGAAACAAGTCACACTCTCTTACTGCATCTCATTCTTATTTCTTGTACCTCATGTTTGTGATTTTTTTTTAAATATGTATATACTGGCTGAACAATTTTGTTCCAATATCAGTCTCCCGATCAACGTAGCATCTACTTTGTTACTTATGCTGCTTACTGTCCCCCTTTTAATGCATCTAAAGGCTTCCCTACTCTTCCAGTCAGAAAGTTCTTCTACTATATAACTCCTCACTATATTTTCATTTTATAACATTCGAATTAACTTTTTGAATGGACCACTTCACCATGTAATGGAGATCACGCTCTGTAAGTGGTCTTGCTAAATCACCCTTCATACTTTTGATCTTTCAATCCCTCACAGATCTTACCATATTTTGTTTTTTTCATATCTAACTCTAGCTCATTTAGATGAATATTGATTGCTATTAACATTATTTCTGGTCAACCCAGAACCCAACTAGGAACTTACTTGTTCAGCAAAGATTCCTCTTTCCTTGTTATCTCTTGAGATCTGCTAGTCAGCTCTAATCCAAATGAGCTGAGAACTGTTATACTGCATTATGCTACCTTTTTAGTCATCATGTGAAGGAACAATAAACTGAAAAAGTTGTTACGAAAAGAAGTGTATTGCATGTGCATGTTTACCTTCTTCTTCTTGTTCAAACCACTGATAAGAAAGGACTGTAAATCTGACTTTCATCAGAATATTTGACCTAGTTACTCTTTATGCTTGGTTAAAAATCTGCATTATATGTAAATAAAAAAGACTAAGGCTTTCCCAAACATAGTTGTTAATGAAAATTCATCCATTTTTGGGGACTTATCTCAAGGTACAGGTACTTTGCCAACTGTTATTCAATAATTTTTTCAAGAATGTAGACAATAATATCAAACCTTGTCTTTCTGAATTTATAACTAGCATTAAGATGGTCAGGACAGTAAATAACAGGAGAGGTTACCATTACAGAGTGATCAGGGTTTTTCAGTTAAATTGTTACTTTCCAACCAAGCATGCTTTCAAACAGTTGAAGGTAAGTTAATTGGCCTGAAGACAAGGAATGAATGTTCTAGGTAAGTAATGAAGACACTATTTTGGAAAACAGTCATTCAGAAGGTACACTGGATATATGGTATATGAATATCTTGACATGCTAGTACAACTTTTGGATAAACAAAAAGGGGACTGTAAAGAAAGAATATTCCATTGAAGACAGCTAGTGAGACTATTGCTATACATCAAAAGAAGCAGGCCAAGGGATGTTATAATTTCCCTCTACCTCACTCTTGCGAGACCCCATCTGGATTGCTGCACTCACCTGCAGAGCCCCCAACATAAGAAGGACATGGGGCAGTTGGAGTTAGTCCAGAGGAGGCCACGAGAGCGATGAAACACCTCTTCTGTGAAGACAGGCTGAAAGAGTTGGGAGAGTTGGGCTTGTTCAGCCTGGAGAAGAGAAGGCTCTGGGAGGACTTGGAGCACCTTCCAGTACCTGAAGAGGCCTACAAGAAGGATGAGGAGAGGGACTTACTACAAGCATATGTAGTGATAGGACAAGGGGAATGGCTTGAAATTGAAAGTGTGTAGATTTAGACTAGATATTAGGAATAAATTCTTTATTCTAAGGGCGATAAGGCATGGAAACAGGTTATCCAAAGAAGTTATGGATGCCCCATCACTAGAAGTGTTCAAGGCCAGGTTGGATGAGGTTTTGAGAAACCTGGTCTAGTGGAAGATGTGCCTGTCCAGAATAGGAGGGGTGGAATTAGATGACCTAAAAAGTCCCTTCCAATCCAATAGAATTTTATGATTCTACTGGGACAGTGCCTGTTGATTACATTCAAAGAGTATATTAGAAAAAGAAACATGTGGTAGGGACTCAATTTGTTCAGCTAATCAAAGTGGAGGTTAAAAGGTGATTTGATTGTCATATAGAGATATTTATTTCTACTTTAAAATTAAATCTGATAATGGAAAATAAAGGTAAGCTTTCAGCCTTACAGACAAAAGTATAACAAGATATGCACATTCAACCTTGAAAGAGAGACAGTAAATGTAATTAACAATTTATCAGGAAAGGCAATAGATGCACTTTGACTCTGAGTGTGTAAAATGAGATTAGATATATCCTTCTGGAAAACATGCTTTGACTCAGCATCTGAGAAAATTATATACATTGTAGACCAAGTGATCACAATGGTCTGCACATCAAGTCTATGAACCTATTTGTCAAATGAGAAGCACTGACAAAGAAAATCAAGGGGTAACATGCCAGAATTTAATCCTGTCATGGCATTCTGAAATAGCAATATTTTGCTCTCTTGTGTGTGTCTGAAGCGATCTGGCAGACCTCCTCCAGCTGGCTGACTGGTACCCGGGTTTTGCTATGACAAGGAAAATAACCAGCTCACTGCCCTGGACAATGTAGGAATGTTATCAGTACCAACATTCTAGACCAGAGGACATGTTGAAAGAAAATGGGGTTTGGGTTACTGAAGATTGTTGGTGAAAAGACGACTTCACAGGTGGGTACTTCTGTCTGAAAATGACCCTGAAACTCCCTGAAGGAGACTCATGTAAAGGATGTCATCTGACCTGAGTGGCTCAATGAGCTGTTCCTGGGTATTATTTGGCTGGCAGTGTCAGTACCATTTCAGTGTAAATCAGCATGGAAAGCCTTTTAAATAATGCATATACGTACAGTAGCCATACACATAGATAGATACATGGAAACAGGTTGAAAAACAGGCAGTAAAAAACTTTAACCGACATAAAAGCAATTTTATTCAAAATTAAATTATTAAGTCAAATTAAATTAAATACTAAGGGACAGAGTGTGGTACAAGATAAAAGGCTATTTTATAAACTATTTGAAAAAATAAAGTAAGGTAAAAATATTCATTAAACTAAATTACAGCTGAGAAGCAGTTAAAGCATATTACTTTGACCTTCTTGGGGATTTTTTTCACATCACAAGGTCATATTAATCAGCATCAATCTCTTTAAGAAATAAACATACTTAAGAAAGGTAGCTTGCAAGTGTGCTTAGTGGTTTTTAGTAGTCATTTGGTAAAAGGCTGAACAACCCTGTGAGAACTTCAGCAGCAGAACAGCTTGTCAAAATAAAACCTTAAGCAGATGGTTCTAAATCACTGGAACTCTACTGCATATGCTGAATGCTTGAGCAGTTCTGTGAATAACAGAAAGCTGTCCACAAATAGAGGAAAATAGCAGGTGTGAGGCTGATGTTACCTGATCTCTATCACATGGAATCCTATCACTGTCAAAAGTGCTGTCTCTTGACTGCTTGAGAAAGTGACTACAAAAGTCTCTGTTGATGCAGTTATTCATAAGAAACATGTCATTTTTTAACTACTGTACCTCAGCCTGTTGCTAAGAAAAAGGGAAATTTATACTGGCATAGAGAGAAGGCGGCTATGGCAACAGTTCCAAGGACATTTCAAAATCTCTTAATTTCCAATTTACATGTCAACATGAAATGCACGTGTACTTTCTGTTATTCTACCAAATGCATTTCACTTTCTCCAAAAAAAAAAAGCACATCTTAGTCACAGCAATTCTTGTTGATGAATATCTGCATTCAATGTCCCTGTAGGGTCTTACTCCAGTGTAATGTTCTGAGATAGAAATTGCCTACTTGTTCAACTTTTATTTAGTATTCCTTGGTCACCTCAGAGAAATTGAAGTGAATTTTGTTCCTGTTTCCAGTACTGATTGTTTGTTTGTCAACAAATGATTTAGTATAAAAATTACAGTAGAACTCATTCTTTCTGGAGCAAGGGCTACAGGCTTTGGCCTCCAGAGCTCTGGTTTCTGTGGGAGTCTGTTTCTCCGAGAATTAAGGCCCACATGGCAATAACAAGATGTTTCTGGTAACTACTATAATATGGTAAACAGTCTTTGGCTGCTGATCTTACATTCTCTACATAAATAGAGATCAGTCATATTTGAAGACCTTCAAGCATGAATATTTTTCCCAAAATGTGAGTTGTATCTGCAACCTCCAATATTTGGTATTGGTGGAAAATGCAGTGTTCCTTCCACTGCATTATTACTTCTGTGTAAGGTAGTAGAAGTACTGATGTTCCCAGAAGTTATGGTTTGAATTATAACTCTAAAACTGCTTACAGTGATATTAAAAAAATATATAGCAGAATGCAGGATGTCGTCTGCATAAGAATGTATGATATGTATTATCTGTCATACTATAAAATTATATAATACTATAATGATGCTATAGGATACTGTAATGATACTGATACTATGTATGTATTATCTGTAAAGTGCAGGAATAGAACAACTGTATTTTCAGTATATTCAAATAATAAATATAAAATTAAATATTGTGTGTTATTTTTAGCATACATAATCTTATTTCTGTTTATAGAGTGAGCCTATGCAAATTGGGGGGAAAAAAAATTATTTTGTCTATTCTTACCTGAGAGTTTTGCCGCAATACCCTTCCAAGTAATTCTGGTATCTGTCTCTATCCTAGAATTTGGCAGGTTGACTAATGCCTTTGGAGTCCAGAATCCAAAGGTGTCTTTTATTTGAATTTCAGAAGTTAAAGCCAAATATTAAGAACAAAGTAAATTTGTACCATACCAGGTGACTTAACATCATCGACTTGGATGTCATCACAGAGCTGCAAATTAGATCCTTCTGAGAAGTAGTGTTTGGATCTCAGATATTTTTTGTGATTTAAGAAACTGTGTTGAGATGCTGACAGACCCATTATTTGGATCATCAGATACTTTCAAAGATTTTGGGTCTTCAAATAAAACATGAAGATCATCTTTTTTCCATAAGAATTTTAATATAATCTGGCAAAAGTCTACTGAAACAGAGTTCTCATCTTATTTTCAGTGATAATATCTTTCTGACTGTATCAATAAAAAGTGGGTTTTTAGTGTGTTTTTTGTGGTTTTGTCTGGATTTTTTTCATAAAAGGGAGCTACTATATTTTATGGTGCTTGAGAATTTGGAAGAAGTGTTTTGAATATAACTGAAATGTTATGTTATTATTTTGAGTGCAATAACCATAGAGCACAAGGATAGATATAGCTTAAGCTTCTGCTTGAAACTAAAAGTCTCAAAACAGTATTGTTAGCTTTCCAGAAGCTTTAGTCCAAGATTTGCATAACGCTACAGTACCAAGAACGAGGCACAGGGAAGATTGTCAGATATTTGGATACTGATATGCTAGTGTGTGCCATCTTTCTCTCTTCTCTTATTTTGTAGATGAAAATCAAAAGAAAGGGACAGTTATATTTTCCTCCTGAGATTAAGGCAGCTAAACATAAGTGCCTTTGTATAGTTATCCAAAGGACTATGTGGCTAAATCCGAATTATAATCAATGGATATTTGATCTCCTTTTATTCATTGACTAGCAAGTTTGGCTTCAGCTTATAGCCTAGGGCATCCAAAAATGTTCATGATGCCCATATGCAGGCAGTGGATTTGAGCTACTAGTGACAGTCTATCTGACTCATTCTCCAGGCTGCACAACATTTAATTGATCTACAGCAACACCCAGCTCATCCCTTATGGGCCAGTTTAACTCCCTCCTCAGTGAAGTTCAGATCCTCCCTTGCGATGGCCTTTATCCTACTCATACATGGGAGTTCCTCTTCTTCTTTAAATGACCACAGGTTCTTCAGCATTGTCCAGGTGGTTTGATGGAATCTTGGTTATGTGAATCATGTACCTCATTGATTTCAGGAAAAGAAATTTCTTTGATCCTTTTATATCCAAGAAGATGTGATCTTATTTTACATTGTATATTCATATTCTTACACTGATTTCCTTCCCAAACTCTCTGAATGACTTTGTTAAGATCCACTGGAATAACGTCAAGATCCCTCTCCTGAAATAATATTTGAGTCCAGATATTAAAATATATCTCTGCCCAAATTAAGGTGCAAATGAGACAATACGCCAAAGTCAAAAGTACAGATTTTATTTAATAGTAAATGAGAGAGAGAGAGAAAGAGGGCTAGAAGTAGGAAGGGGGGTAAGGTGGGAGAAAGAGAGACAGACAGACAGACAGATTATAGTCACCACCACATGAGTTCCTGCAGTGTCTCCCCAGGCTCTTTTCCTTCTGGTCTTCTCAGTGGTGGGATCCCCAAAGTGTTCTTCTGGAGGTACCACTTTTATACAGTCCAAGTCCCAGGTATCCAGAGGTGTATATGCCATTGCCCCAACCTGAGATGGCATGTGTGTAAGTAGTTACTTCCTTTCCCACAGTTTGCCATGATGGGAATTTTTGTCCCAACAGATTACCCAGGTCTGCCTCACCAGGCCTGGCTTCTTCCTGTTGTTATGCCCATGCTTTTGCCACAGTTTGCACAGTGGAATACCGTCAGGTGTGCTAATTCCAAAACTTTCACCTCTGTGTAGGCCTGAATTTAAAGCCCTCCCCTTTGCCATATGGGCCTGTTTTGGTGTCTTATCCTGTGAGAACTTACTCCTTTGACAGTGTTTTGAAACAAATTGACTGTGTTCTTTAAGTCCTGACAGTCTTCCAACATAAGCAAAGGGACTAACATCTCAGTTGTGCCTTATCTCTTCATCTTCTGCTCCCTATATAAGGTGTGCAGTTTTTGCTTCAGTGAACATTGTTTCCTTTGGTTTTTTATCAGTTTTCTTTTGTAGGGTTGTTGTTTTTGTTTTTGTTTTTTTTTGTTTGGTTGGTTTTTTAAAATGAAAATACTGTTAGGAATTTATATTGAAAATTACTGTCAAAGGAACATACCTGGTAATTGCAACAGCAGATAATGAGGTGTGATACTGTTATTAATCTCTGTAGTCCCACAGAAAGCATCTCCCTAGCCAACATGAGGTTTCTCTAACAATAGATAATTCACTGTGCCAGTGGAATGAAATTCTTGGCCATATTTTCCAGCCCATAGTTTATTGTTTTAGATATTTTGGGCCCAGAATACAAAAAGTAAGCAGGACTTTGAACTTGACTCATTCTTCTAGAAAACAGGAAAAGCAGAGAGGAGAGGAGAGGAGGGGAAAACCCAGTGTGCAGCTACTAAGAGTGTCAAGGGAATAGATTTGTGACTCCACAGTTGTCACTGTGGCTGCTGGACCTGCCCGATGGTCAGCGGGGTGACAATTCCAAGCACTTGGCTCGGGGCAGACAGACCTCAGGCAGAGCAGGTCTTTGTGCTTCCTTCTAAGCTGTCAGGTGCCTGGCTCTGAGAGCAGCTGCAGCCGGATAGAAAGTAGCCAAGCGAGGACAAAGAAGCAGAGGGACTCTTTTGTAGCAAACACCCAAGTTTATTGTAGCTGGACAGGCTAACAATAGAACGAGATGCAGGGACTACAAAAGAGCGAGGTGCAGTCCTGACAGGGGGTTTTAAACTGGGTAGAAGGGGAGGTACAAGGGGAGGATCCAGGGTTCAAATCAATCAGGGAATAACAAGGGATGACAGATGCCCAATAACATTCAAACAGGGAGGGAACATATTTGCATTAACCAATTAACATAACAGGGTAACAGAACCTCCCAGCAATACGTGAATATTAAACTAACTTCATGAATATTATAATCTCTCTGAGGGGAAAGGAGTGGAACAGAATCTTGGCAGGCAACTCAAAAGGCAGGAAAATCGGGGGAGATAGGTGATTTCCCCAGCCTCACCTTCCCCCTCCCCCTCAGGCTCGCTGTCCTGAGGGGAGAAATCATTCCATTTTACTTCTTCATTTATCCACATGGAAAAGGTGGGCTGGGGAGGTGACTCTGGCAGGGCAGTTGGAATTATATCTAAAGGTTGTGCCACCGCCACACACAGTCACTGATTTTAAGACTAGATGTGACTGCAGGTGTTGTAGTGTAACTTCTTTCATAATAGAGGCCACATATTGTTCTTGTTGATCTCTAGTGAGTTCAGAAAATGTTGCTCAACTAAAATGTATTTCCTAAAGCCTCTTGCAAGGATGCTGAGGCACTACCCTGTTTAGCAAATAGAATTGGATTCTATTTGCTTCACTAAGATACATTTTTGTTCTGTGGGTGTCTCTGCATTTCCTCTAATAACTGTTGAAATTACTGCCTGCTGGAAGCTGAATTTGTCTGGAGGGAGAAACTCTCAAAGATATTAAAATTAAAATTGGCCTCTGGGTACAAAAATTGTTAATGCCTCTGCTGAAGGAAAGGCTGCAACATAAACTCATCTTTTTAGCTGGCCAAGGTGTGGCCTCACCAGGGCTGAGTAGAGAGGCAGGATCACTTCTCTTGATGGGCTGACAATGCTCGTCCTAATACATTCCAGGATACCTCCGGCCTTCTTGGCCACAAGGGCACACTCCTGGCTCATGTATCTCACTGGTTTTTCCTGTACAAGCCCTGACTGTTAAAGGAAGGCAGACACACCAGGTAAGTGAACTGAGTGTCCCTCTGAAGGTCTCTCAGGGGACTTGCTTCTTCTGTTACCAGTATAAGGAACACAGGAGCTTACAGCATCTGAATTTCCCTCCCTTTCTGCTTCTCCGAATCTTTTCAATGAAGTAAGGTCTAAACTGGGCACATAAATTAGTTGCATTAAATTTCATACTGAGGAATCAACTCAGAAGAGTTTCAACAAGACTTGCATTTTTTAGATATCAAATATATCAGCAGTAAGAAACCAGAAAATATGGTTTCCTTCCCAGTAAATTTGGTTTAAGTGTTCCTAATCATTTTCTTTTTAAATCAGGATAATGAGAGACTTTTGTGTTGATGTTTGAGAAGTGTTAGAGAAAAGCATTCCTTTTGCTTCTGTATCTTTCCTGACTTAATTACAATACTAGTTTATTAGCCAATATATCTTCAGTGTTTTGAAAAATGTGGCTGAATATACTGGGAAAAAACATTCATCTACGATTCTATGTGAATGATTACATTAGTGTAAATTTCTGGTAAATTTTCCACTTACTGATAAATTTTATTATCCGGAATGCTAGTGCTACAAAATAGCTTTTCCTGGATATCATGAAGATTATGCCAGATAGTTGGAAAAGACTGAATTTACATATGCTGAGTAGAAATTTCTATTTATTTTTTGGAGTCGAATATTCAGATCTTGATGGAACCAGCTATTTCCATGGCAGCAGAGTCGTGCCTTGGGGTTAAATTTGGTCTTCTCTGCTTAAGTTTCAGCCAATGCCACCTGGTGAAGTCTTGGAGCTCTAAGGCTAGGTTCTGTCAGTCAGATATATATTTGATTTGCCTATTAAGGAATAAGAAGTAGATACTACTTGGAGGAGTCAATCTTTTTTAAAGAAACTCCTTAAATTTTTCTTTCAGACTCGGTTTTCATCATGTGGCAATGCCTTCCTTTTGGGGGAAAATTGAATTAATCTGGTAAACTGATTCCAGTACTGTTTGAAGTTTCCCAGGTCGTTTGATTTAAAATAGCTTAGCAGTGTATCTGATAACACTGTGCACTGGACTTGGTAATGGACAAAGATAAGATGCATGACAACTCATAAAACACTGAAAAATTCCACAGGAAGTCATAATTGAATTATACAACTCCAGTGTCTGAAAAACCTGATTGAGGTTCATAGCACTGGGCAACCAGTCTTCTATGAGTACAGCTTTGCCGTATAAACTGTAAGTACACGTCACCAGCAGCAAAGTCCATGAGAAAGTAAAGGCAGCTGTGACATCGGTATGTCAGTGACATTCAGAGCTGTGCCTTCATTCATTCCTCCCTGGGCCTTTGAGCAGCTAACTTAGAATCTAGCAGAAACAGGTCTGTCAGATATAGTTAGCTTTGCTAGGCACTGTTCAAAGGACAAAAAAGCAGCTTCTATATCTTAAAAATTATGGCAACACCTAGAAAACAAGAAATTGTTTCCAGTTGTCATTGCAAGGCAATATCTGGACCATCTTTACTCCTGTTGAAGTGGTTAGCATCCAGCTTTAGCCCACTCTTTATCAATAATGGCTAATACCAGGTAAGGAAAGAAGCATTAAGTGTGACAAATATACAGCAGTACTTATCCGTGTGTTAATAATTGCTATATGTAAGTTTTACCATCTATGTGGAGCATGAAGTTTGGGGTTTTTTTCAATGTTATTGGTTTTTCATCCCAATAAATGAATTTATGCAATATTCAGAGACATGTTTGTTCATTTTGTAAGTTAGAGATTATGATTCCACATTAATCACATTAAAAAGCAATAGTTTATAGTCTATAAACCTATAGCAGTGAAACTAAGCTGAGGAACTCAAGCTAGAAGAGAAAAGTCTTATTCTTTCATTTCAAGAGTCATGTTTCTGATGAAAATCATCAGCTTTCTAATATATGCTTTTTGGTTGCTTCATTAGAGTCCACATTTTGGAACTTTTAGTTTCTTCTAGTCTTGCCTGGTTTGGAACACTGAGCTTATGGAAGACCATGGTAGAAAGAAACCAGTGACCTCAAGAAGGGAATTTCTTGGCCTGACAGGAAAATCAGTAAATGAAGCAATGGCAACCCTTCTTATGCACTACCTTTTTCACCTGTTTCTTTTACTCCCAATAGTTTCAGCATGTACTATAATGTGAATATATGGACCTATATCCATGAAAGGACACACAGAATCTTCCAGGCTCAGGAGAAAAGTGAATAATGCTTCTAGACAATTAGACAAAGAAACTGAAGGCATCATCAGGGTGCAGTGTAGCACCTGCTTTCAGTTTGTTTGCTCTGCCACCCTTTTCTTCCTCTTCAAAAAAATGGACTCTCCTACCAGCTTATGGAGTCATGTTTGCCTTAGATTTTTGGCTTGATAGCTCTTATACCATGCAATGCTTGAATGAAAGTAAACAGGTGTGTTTGTGAAGAGTATTTGCACTGAGAGAGCTATGCTCTAGGGAGTAGAGGAAATGAAACTTGATTGTTATCAAGAAAGAAAACCATAGTCACTCCTACTTTGGATGACAGTCTTTGTCATTATAACACTGCATTGGTGAGGGTTTTGATCTCTTATCCTCTGACAGAATCAGCAGGAACTGCTGTGTTTATTCAACAGGCCCTTGTTTGGACCCACTCATAGACTTTAAATCCTTAAGGAGACAGAGGGAAATATGAGATATCTAGAGTTTCTCACATGAGGATCTAAGTGCTTCAAAAGAGAAACTTCTGGCCTTTCCAGAACAGAACTTAAAACATTCTATTAAAATGAGCCCTTGAGCAGCTTGCCCAGGGAAGTGGTTTCATCACCATACCTGGAGATATTTAAAAGACCTGAATATGTAGCACTGAGGGACTTGGTTTAGTGCTGGACTTGGAAATGCTGTGTTAATTGTTGGACTCAATGATCTTAAAGGTCTTTTCCAACTAAAATTATTCTATAAGTATTTCGTTTGGTTAGGTTTATTGTGGGGTTTTGGTTGGATTTTTTGGTTGGTTGGTTGGTTGGTTGATCAGTTGGTTGGTTGATCAGTTGGTTGAGCAGTTGGTTGTTGGTTTTTCTTGTGGATCTGGTCTTTCTTGCTAAGATATTGGGCTGATATCATCATACCATATCCAAAATTAAATGGATAGTATCATCTTTCAGTTGTTAATGAACTGGGAAGGATGAAAGGATGTTTGATGTTTCCTGTTATTTATCTTTGCCTTTCTCCAAAGATCTGTCCTATGCCTATCAACATGGCACCTGAGCATCAACTTCAAATATTCTGAACCATCCTCTCACATCTGATATTTATGTTTTGAAGTTGTTCTGCACATTGGTTTGCATGTTGTTCACGGTCAAAGGCATGGCTGTTTGAGATGACAAATGAACACACTGATTTCTTATGATCCAAAACCGATTGAAGCTCGCAGCCCTCTAAGCTTGATTTTGCTAGCTAGCACTTACTCTGGCACAGTGCTGAAAATGGTTTCTTGACTATGACAGCTGTAAAAGAAATGCTCAAGAGCTGGGCAAATTATTTCTTTATGAAATACTTTTCTTCAAAGGATGTCAGTTCTGAGTAACAGATCTCTGTTTCAGGATCAAGTTGTATCTTTGAAATTAATATTTGGATAGATTAGGGAAGTGGGTATTTGGCTGGCCCATTAAGGTCCTTATTCTTACTTCTGAGATGGTGTATGGTAGGTAAAACATTTACTAAATTTAGCAGTCAACAAAATGCTGACTTTGAATACTAGAATTGCAGACTTCCCCCCGAGAATGCCATGGCCTTTGCTGAAATTAGGTGGAAGAGCTGACAGGCACCTTTGTGGGCATTCAGTTGTCATTTCCTGCAGAGTACAAATTAAGCAATAACAGCAGAAGTGAATCACTACTTGCAAAGAGATACTCAGTTTTGTGGATTGCTCAGTAAGTGTGGGTGTTTAGATCAGATGAAGAAGTCAAGCAAACAAGAACACAGGAGCCACAGGAACAGTTGGGAGCAAATCTAACAGTGTATTTTAGAAAGATGCAGGTGGGCTTTGTGAGCAGGTCTGAAAATTATTACTGTGCAGCCAAAATGTCTGTTATGAGTAAACAGTGGAGGTTTGATCTTACTCTGTGTGTATGAAGGGGAAATAACTATTCATAGGTAATAGAGTATATTTAACCAGATGGAAGATCTATTCCTAAAATTAAAAAAAGGAGAAAAATCCAAACATACAATACAGATCATAGGTCTGCAACTTAACCAAGGCTTAGGATACAAAATTATTTAGGTAGGGAAACATATCCATCAAGCTTCCAAATAATAAATAGGCAGATTTGTTTTTAACTGTTGAAAGTCCTATATATTTAAGGTTTTGCTATCTTTGATCTATTCAGTTTTTGAGTTTCTGGTAATGGTTGGTTGGTTGGTTGGTTGGTTGGTTGGTTGGTTGGTTGGGGGGGGGGATGTAACCCATTTTATTGGTAAAAAGAGTCAGTTATACATAATTAACAGTTGTTGAAATAATCAAGACCTCTGCAGCAAATGTTATGACAGATCCCAGGTGCTCTCTTTTTATTTTCCTTTTTGGGACATGTGATATGTAATATGTGTGCAAATATGAAGCTTCTGGAACTATTAAAGGGAAAAATATCCCAGGTTAGTAACTTAAGAAAAATATTTCTCTAATTTCTTTCTACATGTGTAATGCACTTCCAGGTAATTTAAGTCTCTCTGTTGAAAATGAAAATGTGCTGGAATGACTCCTAACTGGGTCTTATTTGCCTATGAAAACAATTTGGTAGTCTCAGGTGACATATGCTGACACCACACTCAAACAAAAACCACTGCAGAGCTGGCACTGGTGTCCTGCTTTGGCCATAGTCCTAAAGTGGCAGCAAAGCCCTGAATCAGACGTGAGCAGTACACTCTTCCAATGGCCTATGCAGGTCAGGTTTCAGGCTTATTACCAGGCCAAGTTTCACTGTCACTGTCTCCACTTTTAACCTTTTCTTCAACACAAGGCCACTCCAGAAAACAGAACATATTTTTTAAGACCATGCAGCATAATTCCCAAGAGGCAGCCTCCTTAGAAAATGGGAATCTCTTTAGAGGAATTTCAGTAGCTAAATGTTTCCTTGAAAAAAGAAGGATCTGAAGGAAGAACAACCTAAGAAGACTGGACTTTGCTTGTATATAATGCAGGTTTTTTATTGAATTGGGAAGTAAATACTATTCCTCTGGAAAAAAACAAAACAAAACAAAACAAAACAAAACAAAACAAAACAAAACAAAACAAAACAAAACAAACCCCTGCCATTAAAAAAGATTGTTTTTCTGCACTGAGAGAATATGTATTTTGAGACCCCAAGCTATTTTTTCTCTGTGTGAAAGACAAAAAATTTTGAGCCTCACCAACAAATATTATTAAAATACCAAGCTCTCATATGCCTAGAATTTTTAAAATTACTTCTGTGGTCTCTCTTCTCTTCTGGAATCAATGTATGTAACAAATTTGATGTTTCCCTTGGATGTAAAAAAACTTGTGACTTCTTTTCTACACTGCAGAACTCCACACATA
The DNA here is from genome assembly GCA_013400735.1 of Pomatostomus ruficeps. Classification (NCBI taxonomy): domain Eukaryota; kingdom Metazoa; phylum Chordata; class Aves; order Passeriformes; family Timaliidae; genus Pomatostomus; species Pomatostomus ruficeps. Next base: position 26,389 of record VYZT01006007.1, read on the forward strand.
CCAGCCTCTTTATTTCCATGACCGAGTAGATCAGAAAGCTTAGCATCAGGCAGGGCAAATTTTATCTACTCTCTATAGTATTAAAACAAAGGGCATGGTTATCATTGTAATATCAAACAACAGGCAAGTCACCAGTCGCAGAATTTGTCAGGAGAGGAGCAAACAGGGATAATCCCAGATTCATCCTTTTTAAAGATTCCCAAGACTAAGGAATGCAAATATAATCACTTAGAGAGAGAACACCCTAACACTATCCCAATGTGCAAACAAAATTAATCATTAGAAGGGGAAACTAAATACAGTATAATTACAAGACCCCAGACACTGATATGTGTGCACTGATATGCAGGAGATATCCCCAATGGATGAGTAAGACAAATTATTCACTGTAACAGTAGCCTTTGATGAAAGTATTGTGTGTTTCTCTAATGACTGTGCTTGCCTTACCATCTGAAAGAACTCTTTTTTCCTCAACACCACTTCTTCCTGTGTTGCACATTCTCGTGATTTTGGAAGCTGTGCAACACCTTGTCTTTTAAAAGTAAATAAACCCCCATATAAACAACAGAAAAACATCAAACAACAAAAGACAGTCAGAAACTATTTATCAGCATACTATTCACCTTGGTTCTATGAATCCAAGCCTCAAATCCTTTTCTGACTATTTGCAGACAAAGATTGCAATCTCATAGAGCAGAAGAATGACTGAGCTATCAGTCTGCTGTCTATTCAATGTAAGATACAAGATTAAATATTAATTTTACCATAGCATTAGATTCAAAGTTTCTCTAGACATTTTCTGAATCCATGTCTATCTAAACAACTTAAACTGAAGGTAACTGAAATTTGGCACTGTCTACCCAATAATAGTTGTTTTCTCTTCTCAAATGAAATAATGTAAGATAACAGTGACTGTAATAATATTGTGTCTGTCCCTGGAAAGTATATGACTCAGTAGTGTAGATGATCTCTCCGTTGCTTTGTGTCTTTCCATCAAGCTTGACTGTTTTCCTAACAGATCTGTAATTCTTGAGACAGAAATTCTCAAGACTTACATTATTATATACTTCTTACAGAAATTGAAAGTCAGGCTATGGATGTTGTCTATCTAGACTTTGGTAAAGCCTTTAACACAATTTCCCAGAACATTCTCCTGGGGAAACTAGCTGCTCATGGCTTGGATGAATGCACTGTCCACTGGGCAAAAACTAGCTGGTTGGTCAGGCACAGAGAGTGGTGGTGAATGGAGTTACATCCAGCTAAAAAGTGTGTTCCCCAGGGCTCAATATTTGAGCCAATCATGTTTAATATCTATCAATATATGGACAATAACTAAACTCAGACTATATTAGACAACATTTAGCATTAAGTACAAGAGATGCTTCTAATACACTCATGTGAGGCTTGAATCATTTACTAACTTATTAATTATATTATTTTCCACTTTATTTTT
>VYZT01006011.1:1382-22806 GCA_013400735.1 Pomatostomus ruficeps
TTTTTGTCTTTTCTTTTATCCCCTTTTGATCCATTTTTATCCCCTTTCCCTGTCCCCTTCACAAACACTCCCTGTCCCTCAGCCCTACATGTGGAGAACCCTTGGGGGCTGAGATTGAGCTCAGCTTGGGGCTTCTCTGAGGGGAGCAGACGGAACATCCCGAGTGTCTCCAAAGCAGAGGCTCCAGCCTTGCCCGGAGCCTCCTCTCTGCAACAGGTTTGTTCAGCTGGGCTGGAGTCTCCCTTGGGGGGGTCATTAGAATGGGGGACAGTTCCCTCATTTGTTCAGTTCCTGATTGGGGATTTGAGGTCGATCTGCTCATTGCTGAGCTCCATCCAATTGGATCCGCGTTGTAGCCGGGGGTGCTGCTGGGCTGTTCCCACCTGGGCCGAGTTGTGTCCCTGGGATCCCATGAACCCAAGGGAATGCCCTTTGCCCTGCGCTGCTGGGGCTGCCTCGGGTTTGTACCAGCCCTTGAGGCATCAGGAGGAAGCTGGGCCTTTCCCTCCAGCATTTCCCAGCCTCCAGGAGGGTCTGGAGGGCACCTGAGAGCACCCGTGGGCATCCAGACCTGCACGGAGCTGCCAGGGGAGGATGGGATGTGTGGGGCTGCTCGGTCTCCCTGCCTGGGGTGGGGAGAGAGGAATGACAGAATCAGGGGATATCCTGAGCTGGGACGAACTCAAAAGGTCCATCCAGTCCCTGCACAGGACACCCCAACAATCCCAGCCCCAAAACAGCCCCAGGACATGTCCAGAGGGAGAGGAGGAGCAGCAGGTGTGCCTTGGAGATGCTCAGACCCCAAATTGTTCCATCCCCATGGGATTTTGCAGAAGGGCTCAGCTCAGAGAGGGCCCGAGCTGAAGGAACCTGGCAGGACATGGGAACCCACAAGCCAGCAGGATAATTACTTTTTTAATCAAGTCTTTTCAAAACATCTAATTTTATTACTTTATTCTTCCATTTCAATAGGGGAATGATTAAGATGGAATCTTAAAGGAATTCTTCACAACAATAATAATGTCTCTTATCGCAAGAGGCAGTCTCTGTCTGCTCCGTCCTGCAAATTCGCAGCATTTGAATATTAAATATATTCAGTATATCAAAAAAATCCATTTCAGCCCAGAAAAATAATAAAGAAGAGGGGAAAAAAACCAAAAAACACATGCAACAGAAAATTTTCTCTCTTTCTGCTGAAAAAAAAAATAGAATTAAAGCGCTCCCAATTCTTTTTCCTTCCAAAATGCCTTCTCCAGGAGGGAGGGAGGAGAGACCAGGCCAGGCACTGCCTCAGCTGGGAAATGAACCTTTCCAGAGCTCTGATCCCACAGAACCCACCCAGGATGTGCTGCTTGGGTTGGAAAAGGAGGGGGCTGGGCTGATTCTGAGGCTGGTGCAGGGAGGAGGATGCCAGCCCTGATCCCCAGAACAGCTTTGGGATGCAGGGAGAGGGATTCCAGCCCTGCTTCCCAGAAGTTTTGGGATAAAGGGAAGAGGATGCCAGCCCTGATCGCAAACAGTTTTGGGGTGCAGGGAGGAGGCTGCCAGCCCTGATCCCAGTTGTGGGGTAAAGGGAGGATGATGCCAGCCCTGCTCCCCGGAATACTTTTGGGATAAAGGGAGGAGGATGCCAGCCCTGATCCCCAGGAGTTTTGGGATGGAGGGAGGAGGATGCCAGCCNAAACAGTTTTGCGGTGCAGGGAGGAAGATGCCAGCCCCGATCCCAGAAGAGTTTTGGGATGCAGAGAGGAGGATGCCAGCCCTGATCCCAAACAATTTTGGGATAAAGGGAGGAGGATGCCAGCCCTGATCCCAGAACAATTTTGGGGTAAAGAGAGGAGCATGCCAGTCCTGATCCCAAACAGTTTTGGGACCCCAGATGGTTGCTGTTGCCACGTCAATGCTTCATTTGGTCACAAGAGGTGTCCTCTAAATTTGAGGGTCATCAGCATGGTCCTGGCTGTGTTTGTATCCTTGTTTTTCCCAGGAGAGCAAATGGTGAAAGAAAATTTCGGGTGCAAGTGGACAGGGGAGGGGAGTGGCGGTGGCAGGAATGTGTTTGCGGTGTGATTTGGAGTTGTTTGTGACAGGCTGGACCTAAATTTACCTTTCAGAGCTCTGGCTGGAAAAGGAAAAACCCCCAAGCCTTGTTTTGAGAGAGTGCCCACGGAAATAAGATAAAACCTTGGAAATAAACACAGATGACCCTGAGCTACTGTCTCACTCCAGAAGCATGCGTGTAATTTCCTAACTTGTTTTGCTTTGCTTTGCTTTCTAAAGGAAAGAGGTAAAAACAAATTCTGATGAATGTCAAACATTCTTTGGATGATTTCCCTTCCTGCCCCGATTCTGTCGGGATCTGCAGCAGGAGCTGCTGTGTGACAGTCCCAGGGCTTCCCCGGGACAGGGCCCACGTCTCCATCACCTGAACCTGCAGGGAGAGGAGATGTTTTAAGATTCAGCTTTTCTATTTCCCAGCCCCTGCCCTGCTTTAGTGTGGAACTCTCACACTCCCCACGGGCTGGGAGCTCCTGTTCTCCCATCCTGCTCAGACACAACAAATCCTCTCCAGGCTGCACTCAAGGACACCTCGTTGGCCCAGGCCCCCAAAGATGGAAACGGAGCCTCTAAAAGGGGGGACAGACTTGGGCTCAATTCCATCATCCCCTGCAATTGGAATTGGAGAATGAACCCTGAGCTGGGAATGGATCCAAACTGATCCAAGTGGAGCAAACTGGTGCCCCGGGGTCCATCTTGGGTGTGGCCTCTCCCGGAGAGGCTCTGAGTGCCCGAGGTGTCCCTATTGAAGGCCCTGCAATAAATCCCCATTTGATTCTCTGAATCCTGTCTGGCCTCTGCTCCAGGGAGCCTCTGCTCAGGCATCAGGGGAGATGGGAACCAGCAGCAGAGTGATCAGCAGCGCTTGTTCTTTCATTGCCCATGGAATAATTACAGTTTCCTTAGAACACTTTTAAATAATTATCATTCCCTACAATCATTTCCTCTGTTTTCTCTCCATCCCAGTGCCTCGGGCTGTCTCACAGGTTCATGTCTGGGAAGGGCTTCAGAGGTGTCTGGGATCCCCTCCTGTACTGAAACAATCTCGAGTTTCATTTCAAAGCTGAGAAAAAGGCAACACAAGAAAATTTAGTTTATTCCCGCAGTGTCCCAGGTGAAGCTCGAGGAGTTTTGGTGGCTTCGCTGCACCTCAGTTTCCCCAGGAGCAGGAGGGCATTTTCAGTCATCCCTGAGGTGCCACTTCATGCAAATCCAGCTGTGGGGAGCCCGGGGGTGCACATCTGGCCATCAGCCCCCAGAATGCTTCTCCACACACATCAGGAACTTTCTGGTAAGAACCACTCCCCTCCCAGCAGGCACCACAGCAGCATTTTGTTTGAGGTGAGCTTGGGTTGGGATCAGTTACCCAGCGACAATTCTCTGATGGTTTCCCCCTTCAGATGAATAATTTGAAATTGATGTCTGTCCCTAATAGACTTCCCTCCGTCTCCCCTCACACGAGCTGCTGGTTAGAGATTAAAATCTGCCCGAGCCTGCCCAGCAGCAGTTCATCAATGCCAGTTGTTTCATTAGTTGATGCAAACCCACTTAAAATGAATTCTAATTAAAGCAGAAACTGAAATCCTGCGTTTTTTGGAGCAGTGGCACGCTCTGCCCGGCTCGGCCCTCCCAGACCCGTTACAGCTCAGCCCCTCTCCTTGTCACCGCTGATGTATCAGACAACAACAAATAAATTGTGTTTTCATTAAAGCCTCGCCAATCCACCGGCAGATTGAATTATTTTTCCCTCAAGGTGCACGTGAACAAGAGGGAAAAGATGAAAAAGATGAAAAAGAGCAGCTTGGTCCTATCTTGACCAAGCTGGAGCCGGGGTTCATCCTCTCTTTTCCTGGCTGGGATGCCTGGAAAAGGGATTTAAAGGGCTGGGGGTCCTCTGGGAGCTGCCTGCAGCGGTGAGGGGCAGCAGGAGGGTGTTTGGTGGCTGGCACCTCTCAGGGGCTTGTTCCCCGGAGCCAAGGAAATTGAAAATTTTCAAATTGAAATCTTAGTTTTTATTAAAAGATGCAGGCTTGGGGCAGCATGAGAAGCAGAAATACGAAAAAGTCAAACTTTCAGGAGGGAAATCTTTCCAGAGATTTGTTGTCTGCAATAAAATGTTCTCAGGTTTTTTGATTCAAATTTCTTCCCTTGGTTTCTCAGTTTTGGTCGCTCAGGTGGTGTCACTCAGCTGGGCAGGTGTCCCCAGCCCCCAGGAGATGCTGCAGGGGTTGGACTGGGGGCCAATTCCATGCGAGACATCCAAGAATCATCCGGAATTCCCTGGGACAGGGGAGCGATGGAGTAAAAAACCAGGAAAATATGGGACTCACTGACAGGGGTTAGTGGTGGGTCGTGGTTGGACCTGATGATGTTGGAGGCTTTTCCAAGCTCGGTGATCCTGGATTCTGAATTCCCTCCTGTTGGTTTGTGGCACACAAAGGCAGCACTGGAGCCACAGCCCACGGTGGTGGGAGATCTCCAGAGGGGTCAGGATGTCCCTGCTGCCCATCCCAGACCCCAGTTGCCTTCCCAGTGCCCACTCCCAGTTTGGGATGGCCCAGGAGGGTGGCAGGAGGTGGTTTGGAGGCCACTTTGAGGCCATCACGCAGAGTTTAGCACAGAGGTCACAGGTAAAGCAATTCGTGCTGGTGGGGTGGTGGCAGGGATGGCACTGGGGGTCCCCACTCCTGTCCCCTTCCTCCTCCACCATCCCCACTCCCCCAGCCCCAAGCTCCTGGCTCCATCCCTGCTCTAGAACAGCATCTTGCCACCAATACTTGTTATTTTAGGCCCTATTTCAGCACAAAAATTCAGAAATGCAAATGCAGATTTCCAGGCGGATGCCAGAGGAAGGAGAGAGGGAGAGAGAGAGACAGAGAGGGATGGTCTGATTTTATCAAAATCAGTTTTCCTGCCCAGGGGAGGATGGAAAGCAGCCGCTCAGTCGCAGGGAGACGATTCTATTTAAACCACGGGATCGTGTTGTAGCCACTTCTTATTTACCAGACTGGAAAGTTGCATTAAGGAGTTATCACTTATCTTGCAGGGGAACAGATTAAGAGTGAAGGAGCGTTCCCTGGTTTGCATAGAGCTGCACTTCCCAGGTTACTAAAAAGACAATTGATGTAGCAGCTTGGGAAGAAATATGATTTTCATTACGATACGCAGGCATCGGGGATTGTGTTCTAATGGTCCCCTGTCACCAGTGAAAAGCAAAATGCCCTGTGACCACTGTGATGGAAAAAAGCTTTCTGTGGTGCTTTGCATAGCATGGAGGGAGCTCGGAGTTTGGGGTTGGGCTTTTTTTTTTATTTTTTGGTTTGTAAACTCCTGGTGGCAGCATTAAAGGGAACAGCACCTGCTTTTTCTGAATAAAGAACCCAGGACCCCACGGTGAGAAAGTTTCTCCCCACTCATGGCAGAATATTTGTATTTGGAGTGAACTTTTGGGTTTTCTCTGCAGTAAAAGAGCAGCTGCATTTTCAGCGTGGGGGTCTCCTGGACTCTCCTTGATGCCTGAGCAGAGGCTCCCTAGAGCAGAGGCCAGCCAAGATTGAGAGAATAAAATGGGGATTTATTGCAGGGCCTTCAATAGGGACACCTCGGGCACTCAGAGCCTCTCCGGGAGAGGCNCCTCACATCTCTTTGGGCAGCTGAAATGAGATGATTTTATGGAGCTACCTCAGGGTACAGCTCTTTTTTTGGGGTCCATCCAAGCCAATGAGCTTCAGGTTGTAGGAAAGCATCCAAAACCAAAAAATGCTGGTTGGGATTTAAGCTGCAGAACCTGATCCACAGGGATTGCATCCCAGCCATGAGCTGGTTGGGTTGGTAAAAACCGAAAAAAGGGTCTTAAAGAAACTGCAGTCTCTCCTGGTGCACCATGATCAGCCCCAGACCCTCCACTGCCCCTTTCCTCTCCTTTTCCCACAATTTTGGTCACTGAATGGAAGGGAAAAGTGTGAGTGGCCTCTTCACCAAAACCAGAGCTGTGTTTTATCCCCAAATGGGATCTTCCACCCCAATATTCTCCCCTCATTGGCCGGGAACCAGAACCAGCCAGGCAAGAGGCAGGGACACGCAGACAGCTCACCCCACCCCTGTGAAGCAACAGCAAGATTGGGCTATTGGCTATTTCACACAAATCATTCAGGAATAATTCCCAGAGGGATTTAAAAAAAAAAAAAATACAACAAAACCACATTTGTGAATTATAGAAATTCTTAATAATTGATAAATTCAAGGATTTCTCTCGGAGCTCCGGCGCAGCAAGGGGGACGCGGAGGATGTCGCGGTAAACGATGAGCTGCGGTTTTCCTCTCCTGTTTAATTACTCGGCTGCTGCAAAAACCAAACGAACTTTCAAAGGTAACTCGAATTCCCCCGTCACTAAACAGCACAGAGCCCTTCCCATGCTGTGAACTCGCAGACAGCTGGGCTGAGCAGCTTCCCTTTAAAGCCACCTCAGCTAAAGACAAACAATTTAGGCCCATTGATCTGTAGCTGCGGAGGCTCCTGTTTAAACCCGGGGAGACGGAAGGAGCAAAAAGCGGGCGCACAGGATTCCCTTTGCATCGCTCAGATTAAAGGACATCAGGATGAGTGGTTTGTGTGATGATCAAAAGATCCGGCGCGCTCGGCACCTGTCACAGGTACGAGCTCGATTCCTCGCGGACGGGAACAGAGTGGAGCTGGCAGAGCATGAGAGACTCACAGGGAGGGATGTGCAGGGAGGGTGATTCAAGCAGGCTGCACCAATATGGGATTAAATGGTAGTGCTGGATGATAAAATGTTCATTTTGCTTAATTAGGCTGTTTCGAGCGGAGAGTTCCTGTTGATCAGAGCACTCCCTACGAGAGGAAGGGGGCGATGGGGAACTGTCTTCGTAGAAATAGGAGAAAGTTTCTAAACAGGGGTTTGGGAAAAATGAAAGCAGTAAAGGGCTGAATTGATGAATGTTTGCAGCTGGCTGGGATGAAGAAAATGGGAAACTTTTCTAAATTTGCTGGTTTGCTCTTCCTCCAGAGGGTCTGAGTTGTCTGTCGGAATGTAGAGTCTCTCCACTTTCACTGGTCCTAAAATTGGGCTGGAAATCTGGAGGCCGCTGGGACACGAACAGGGCTGACCTGCCCCAGGTGCATCAGAGGCTGTTATTCCCTGAGAGGAACTCACCTGGAGAGATTGAAGTTCCTTCAGGACCCCTTTTTTTACAGTTTTTAGCAATTCAGCCAGCTCATGGCCCAGCACCCACCTGCAGAGCCCAGACAGGAGCTCTGTGATGCTCAGGTTTCCCCACTGTTCTATCTCCAGCTGAGGAATGATCCAGGCAGGGAAGAGGGGATCCTGGGCAAAGGAGAAAATGGGAAACTCACCTGAATTTGCTGGTTTGCTCTTCCTCCAGAGGGTCTGAGTTGCCCATGGGACTGTGGAGTCTCTCCACTTTCAGTGCTGCTAAAATTGGGCTGGAAATCTGGAGGCCGCTGGGACACGAACAGGGCTGACCTGCCCCAGGTGCATCAGAGGCTGTTATTCCCTGAGAGGAACTCACCTGGAGAGAGTTCCTGTGCTTTTAGAACCCTTTTTTTACAGTTTTTACCAATCCACCCAGCTCATGGCCCAGCACCCACCTGCAGAGCCCAGACAGGAGCTCTGTGATGCTCAGGTTTCCCCACTGTTCTATCTCCAGCTGAGGAATGATCCAGGCAGGGAAGAGGGGACCCTGAGCAAAGGATGCTGCTGCTGCTGGAAGGGAAAATCCAGCTGGATGATGCAGCCCTGGATCCTGTGTCTTGCCACAGAGCCTTATCTGCCATCTGCCAGGATTTGGCACAGCTGGAGCCTGGAATCTTCACATCCCAGGGGGAAAAAGCCACGAGAAGTCAACCTCTGTGAAAAGGAACCCTTTGTTAAGTGATCTCCCAATGCTGAATTTCCATTTCTCCGTGCTCACGGCAAGTTAAGAATAAATAAATTAACTATAACCGTTCGGCAATTAAATAACGCCNTTGAAGTTCCTTCAGGACCCCTTTTTTTACAGTTTTTAGCAATTCAGCCAGCTCATGGCCCAGCACCCACCTGCAGAGCCCAGACAGGAGCTCTGTGATGCTCAGGTTTCCCCACTGTTCTATCTCCAGCTGAGGAATGATCCAGGCAGGGAAGAGGGGACCCTGAGCAAAGGATGCTGCTGCTGCTGGAAGGGAAAATCCAGCTGGATGATGCAGCCCTGGATCCTGTGTCTTGCCACAGAGCCTTATCTGCCATCTGCCAGGATTTGGCACAGCTGGAGCCTGGAATCTTCACATCCCAGGGGGAAAAAGCCACGAGAAGTCAACCTCTGTGAAAAGGAACCCTTTGTTAAGTGATCTCCCAATGCTGAATTTCCATTTCTCCGTGCTCACGGCAAGTTAAGAATAAATAAATTAACTATAACCGTTCGGCAATTAAATAACGCCTGGAATCGAGATGGAAACCAGCAGGATGCCAAGGAACAGGCAGCTGGGTGGTGCTGGTTTGGTGAAAAATCGCATTTTACACTAATTCCTCCTCATTCATGTGCCACATCCCTGGTCCCCAGGTGCATCAAAAGGCACGAGCAGGGAGGAGACCAAAAAGCCGGCGAGGGGCAGGAGCAGAGCTTTGCCCTCAGGCTGTGGCCACTGGTTTCCTTTTCAACCCAAGAACACCAAAGTCAGCTCCAAAGATTTTTGGGTTTTTTCTAAGAATGAACTCCTTAACTTTCAAATCCTTGATTGAAGTAAAAATCCGTTTTAAAATGGGGAGGTTTGAGGAGGAAGGTGCCTGATGAGGCAGTGCAGATGGGTTCCGTGGGCTTCCACCTGCATGGACCATCCCAGGTCATTGTCACACTGAGCTGAATCCCCCACCTGGGGCTTGGATTTTCAAATGATCCACCTTGCCAAGGTATCCACAACAGCAAATGGCTCAGGGACAGCTTTTGGAAAATTCAGCACTTGTGGATGTCGAGTCCAGCTCTTTGACCAGAGTGCCCCAGGAAACCAAAGAGTTTGCCCTGAATGTCACTTGTCCCTTCAAGCTGGGCCTAAATCCCCTCTGGCCACCAGTGAACCTTTGTAGCCCTGCTCTGATCGCTGCTGCTTCCACTGAGCCAGCTCTGTCCAGCCTGGCCTCGGGCACTGCCAGGGACCCAGGGGCAGCCACAGCTTCTCTGGGCGCCCTCCCCAGCCTCACAGGGAACAATCCCTTCAGCACATCTGGTTAAATTTCCCCTCTTCCTGTTGGAATTGTTCTGATTCCAGAAAATGCTTCAGTGAAGAAACAAATTCCAAGCAGGGATTCTCCCTCTGGTCGGTGACTCCGGCTTGGAGCATCTGACAATCGGAGCAAGAGTCCCTCCCTCCCAACATTCCATGTCCAAAACCAGGCTGGACAGGGCTGGGAGCAGCCTGGGACAGTGGAATCACCAGAATGAGCTGATTTTTCAGTTCCCTTCTCCCCAGGCCACTCTGTGGTTCTGTGACACAGAAACAGCCCCTGCTCTGCCCACCCAGTGTGACCTTGGCACTCCTCACCCTTCCCTGGGAAATAAAATAAACCCACCCCGGCGCTGAGCTTGGAAAGGGTTATTCTCCTTCACGGAGGAAAAAGGAATATTTAAGATTGCAAAACTTCTTTTGACAGGGTTTGTCTTTTAATTACCCTGTGGAATGATAAAATCCCAGCACTGAAAATGTGTCTTTACAAATCTCTAGCTGGAGTAATTAGTCCCGTGCCTGGCTCTCCTGAGAGATTATTGCTGCCTTCCGCTCAGATTACTTACCCAAATAGAAGTGGAATCATCGCTATGTTTGACAGTGAGATAGAAAATATCAGATAAAGCTGTTAAAATACTGTTTCACACGCCGCGTTTCTGCAGAGGAAGGAAGCATCTGCTCTCTCTCTCGGTAGCAGCAGCAGAGCTGAGCAGAAAATTCACAGCTGAGGGCTGAGAAGATGAATCTCACTTCTTTTTTTCCTTTTTTTTTTCATTCCTGGTCATTCCTAGAAAGATCCAAGCAATCAAGAATTCAGTTGTTATTCAAATGCTGAATTGTGTTTGCACCCGTGTCCAGTTTAAGGTTTGAATGTGGAATTTAGGTTTGGTGAGCCCCTGTTTGGGTCTGAGGAGCTCAGCTGGAATATTTATGTGACAGAGGCAAAGGGGCAGCACTGAACCCCTCAAAATCCAAATTTTGCAACACCGGGAAGAGATTTGAGGTGGAAACCTCTGCAAGTCTCAGTGCAGGGGTACAAAACCCAGGTGACCCTCTCCTGTTACATCCTGAATGGACACAGTGGGATTTAGGTTTGGTGAGCCCCTGTTGGGGTCTGAGGAACTCAGCTGGAATATTTGTGTGGCAGCGGCAAAGGGGCGGCACTGAACCCCTCAAAATCCAAATTTTGCAATCCCAGGAAGACATTTGAGGTGGAAACCTCTGCAAAGTCTCAGTGCAGGGGATGCAAAACCCAGATAACCCTCTCCTGTTATACCCTTAATGGAAACAGTGGAATTTAGGTTTGGTGAGCCCCTGTTTGGGTCTGAGGAGCTCAGCTGGAATATTTATGTGACAGAGGCAAAGGGGCAGCACTGAACCCCTCAAAATCCAAATTTTGCAACACCGGGAAGAGATTTGAGGTGGAAACCTCTGCAAAGTCTCAGTGCAGGGGAATTTACAGGGGTACAAAACCCAGGTGACCCTCTCCTGTTATATCCTGTGGGTTGGAGCTCAGAAAGAAGTTTCTTAGCAGATACAGCACAGATCTGCGGCGAAATTTCCCTCAGAGAAGTTGCAGTTGCTATTTATTTCTTTCTAGGGAAAGGAAAAAAAATCTTTCCTTGGGAATTAAAGTTCTTCCTACGTGATGTCAGGCTGCAAAGCTCGCAGTGCTCAGAAACGCTCTAGTGACAATCCTCATCTGGGGCTGAGCTGTTGTGCAGATCCCACCCTGCTTATTTCCCTCCTTTCTCACCCTCAGGAAGGATTTTTGCCCATGGAAAGGTGTTCCCAGGTGATGCTCCGGCTGCAGGGGCAGGGTGTGCGCTGTCCCAGCCTTGCCTCTTCAATCATCTGCTGCCTGCTGTCTCAAATAAACATTTTTGTGCTGTTCTCGCTCCTCCCAAGGCAGATTTTGTGTCCCACTGATGCCTTCAGATTCAGCTTTTCTATTTCCCAGCCCCTGCCCTGCTTTAGTGTGGAACTCTCCCACTCCCCACGCGCTGGGAGCTCCTGTTCTCCCATCCTGCTCAGACACAACAAATCCTCTCCAGGCTGCACTCAAGGACACCTCGTTGGCCCAGGCCCCCAAAGATGGAAACGGAGCCTCTCAAAGGGGGGACAGACTTGGGCTCAATTCCATCATCCCCTGCAATTGGAATTGGAGAATGAACCCTGAGCTGGGAATGGATCCAAACTGATCCAAGTGGAGCAAACTGGTGCCCCGGGCTCCATCTTGGCTGTGGCCTCTCCCGGAGAGGCTCTGAGTGCCCGAGGTGTCCCTATTGAAGGCCCTGCAATAAATCCCCATTTTATTCTCTGAATCTTGGCTGGCCTCTGCTCTAGGGAGCCTCGCTCAGGCATCAGGGCCACGCTGCATTATTGGGGATAATTGGTGGCAGGCGCTAATTCCAGCCGGCGTGAGGGCGAGAGCTCAGGCTGCTTCCCTTTATTGCAAGTGATTGCACTTTTTTGTTTTTGCACGATTCCCCGCCGTAAGTAGCTCGTAATTAACAGCGGATGAATAACATTTCTGCCACTCGGCGTATTAAGTTTTCCCACAACAAATGAAAACATAATTGCCATTACACAGCACCCTTATCGGAGCGAGCACGCCGCCGCAGGGACGAGGGAGATTCACTGATAGGCACAACCTCCCCAGCTGCTGAGGGATGAGAACAAAACGCTGGTGGCTGAAGGGTTTGAGATGCTGGGCAGGCTGAACCAGCTTCCTACAGCATTTCCTGGCATTCCTCCCCACTGCCAGCACCCCAGGAACAGCTCATGGGCTCTGCAGCTGAGGAATCTGAGAATCACAGAATGGTTTGGGTTGGAGGGACCTTAATGCTCAGCTCATCCCACCCCTGCCATGGCAGGGACACCTCCCATTGTCCCAGGCTGCTCCAAACCCTGTCCAGCCTGGCCTTGGGCACTGCCAGGGATCCAGGGGCAGCCACAGCTTCTCTGGGCACCCTGTGCCAGGGCCTCCCACCCTTCACCTGCTGCTGCTGCTTCTGCTATGAAGCCATCTTGGTATTTATCCTTTCTTTTTTCCTTTTCTGTTTAGTTTTTCATCCTCCTTCAGTAGGTTTGGGTAAAATGGAGACTCTTTAACCATATCAGCGCTGCTCTGCCCAAATCTTGACTCTTCTCATTTGTGCCGTGAGAGTTTGGCCCCAGAGGGAGCAGCCTGGAGGATCTCTGATGTAAAAGTCTCAGCTTCGCAGTCACTGTCATGGTGCCGGTGTGATATCCCAGACAAAAGGTTTAGGGAGGACGTAATTGCCAGTTGCTTCATGAGCTGCCTCCCAACTTCTTACCTGGACTCTTTGCATGTGATTCTCACCACAGGATAGGGGTGATGCCTTCAGATTCAGCTTTTTTTATATTTCCCAGCCCCTGCCCTGCTTTAGCGTGGAACTCTCACACTCCCCACGGGCTGGGAGCTCCTGTTCTCCCATCCTGCTCAGACACAACAAATCCTCTCCAGGCTGCACTCAAGGACACCTCGTTGGCCCAGGCCCCCAAAGATGGAAACGGAGCCTCTAAAAGGGGGGACAGACTTGGGCTCAATTCCATCATCCCCTGCAATTGGAATTGGAGAATGAACCCTGATCTGGGAATGGATCCAAACTGATCCAAGTGGAGCAAACTGGTGCCCCGGGGTCCATCTTGGCTGTGGCCTCTCCCGGAGAGGCTCTGAGTGCCCGAGGTGTCCCTATTGAAGGCCCTGCAATAAATCCCCATTTTATTCTCTCAATCTTGTCTGGCCTCTGCTCTAGGGTCTGTTCTAGGCCTCTGTTCTGACTGCTCAGGCCATCAGGGGAAATAAAGCCTTTCTGAGGACAGGCCATGCCCTGGCTGTAATTCCCAAGCAGACAGGAGCCCGGAGCACAGGCGAGGCAGGAAATGCAGAACTGCACTGATGGGTGTCAGGAAAGAGCTTCCTCGCCCCTGTGCTGGGTGTAATTAGCACTCATTAGAGCTACTCATTACACAGACACTCCCAGAGGCCCTGCCAGGATTTCTGCTGGGCACTGAGCAAATCCATGGAGAGAAACTCCCGGCTCCCAAGCCTCGATATCTGAAAAGCAAATCTCTCAAGGGCAGGGAATTAAGTCAGTTCTGAGGTGCAGACTGATCCCCCAAGTGATGCAAAATGGAATTTCCTGCATCTGTGGAGGTCACTTGGTGTCACAGGGGCTCCTCTGCTCCAGTTCTCCTCCACGGAGAATCCTGGAATCGCTGCGGTTGGAAAAGACCTCCAAGAATGGAGAATCATGGAATCACCTGGAATCATGGAAAAGATCTCCAAAATCATTGAGTCTAAGCTGCGACTGATCCCCACTTTGTCACACAGCATGGAGTGTTGTCAACAGATTGATCTCTTGGCCAGGTATTTTCTGGCATCCAGGCTAAAATATTCTCCTTTTCACCAGGAATATACATCCAATATACATCTTTACACACTTTATTTTAATTTTTTCCTTAAATATATCATCACAAAAACGTAACCAACCTTTCTAATTAACCCAAACATAACCAATAACATATCCATCATCTTCAGAGCCGTGAGAGATCGGCTTTACTAGAAATAGTAAAAAATTCCAGAAACTTCTCACAAAAACCATCTTTATAATCCCCTCCCCACTACTAAAACCACAACAAATATACATCCAATATTGATCCAAAACTGAACCCTGGTACCTGCCCCTGGGAGCAGGGATGCTGGAGGTCCCACACTGACGGGACACCCGTGTCCCACCACCCTCCAGGTGAGTCCCCATCACCACTGGGGCTCCCGGCTCCTGGACACCTGGACCAGGAAAATCCAGAAAAAGAACCATTTAACCCCTGTTGGAATCTTGCTGCCATCTCCCAAACCACTCCAGCTGCAGGATTATCCACCCACAGGCTTCAGAAAAGATGGATTAGAAACAAACAGAAAGTTGTAGAAATAAATTTGTTTCTTAGCACGTTACTCCAGGTGAGTCCCCATCACCACTGGGGCTCCCTGCTCCTGGATATCCAGAAAAAGAACCATTTAACCTTTGTTGGAATCTTGCTGCCATCTCCCAAACCACCCCAGCTGCAGGATTATCCACCCACACGCTTCAGAAAAACTGGATTAGAAAAAAACCAGAAAGTGACAGAAATAAATTTGTTTCTCAGCACGTTACTCCCGGGTGGTTGTACCTCCAGGGGAGTCCCCATCACCACTGGGGCTCCCTGCTCCTGGATATCCAGAAAAATGACCATTTAACCTTTGTTGGAATCTTGCTGCCATCTCCCAAACCACCCCAGCTGCAGGATTATCCACCCACAGGCTTCAGGACAGCTGGATTAGAAACAAACAGAAAGTTGTAGAAATAAATTTGTTTCTCAGCACGTTACTCCAGGGTGGTTGTACCCACTCAGGGATGCCCTGTGTGACTACACCAGTTCTCCTCCATGGAGAGTCATGGAATCACCTGGAATCACGGAAAATCCTGTGTAACTCTGGAGTTACAACCGCTCCCTGTTTGGACAGCTCCTCCCAAAACCCATTTCAGTTTTATTTGTCGGCCACGAGCGATGAGCTGGAATCCAAACACAGCACGAGTGAAAACCGCTCCTCCCAAAGGGATTTCCAGCCTTTAAAAGATTTAAAGCAGATTTAAAATGTTCCCAGGGCTTGGAGCTGGACGGTTTGCTCCTCACACAAATTTTTGGGATTCACTCGCTGGTTTTGGCGCGGCCACAGGCCATGGAGCAGCAAAGGGAGTGGTGGGTCTTTGGTGACGATCTGTAACCCTGCCCCTGCAATTTGCACGTGGATGTCACTGAAAGGCTGTCACCACCTGGCACTGCTGTAACAGCGTCAGGGTATCTCACAATAAAGTACTTTTTCTAATGAAAAAAATATCCCTTTGTATTTTTTGAATGCTACAAGAGTACCTAAAGAGCCAGAAGTGGAGAAGAAGACATCCAGGATCTTTTGAAAATGAAGGATTCTCTTGATAAATACATCTCTTAATGAAATACAAGCAATTAAACTAAAAGCCCTATCGGATACTGCTTGTCACTCCACACATCGACATTTAATTGAATTTTTTTTTTTCCACCCCCTGGTCCTTTTTCCCTGATAAACAAATTCATTCACAACGGATCAGGTTTCACTAACCCAGAAACCAGATGATAGTCAATCAACTAATTGACACAACAAAGACTTTTATATGGGGGGGAAAAAATGGTCTAATTAAAGCTGAAATGAAATTTAGCGATACACGGACGTCTTATAGTAATGAACAGTCTACTTGTATTAATTACTTGGGGTTTAACCCTTTCCCTCCCGGTCACTGGAATCACGAGGAGGATGATGGAGGTGGAGGCAGTGCTGAAGCTGCTCTGTTCATCCAAGAGTTTGTGGAGTTCCCGATGGAGCAGGAGGTGCCTGGATGACCCAAAGTCTCCTTGGCTGCTCTGGGTTAAAGCAGTGAAGTGTCATTGTCACTTCTTCTTCTTCTTCTCCTCCTTCTCCTTCTCCTTCTCCTTCTCCTTCTCCTTCTCCTTCTCCTTCTCCTTCTCCTTCTCCTTCTCCTTCTCCTTCTCCTCCTCCTCCTCCTGCTTCTCCTTCTTCTCCTTCCCTGCCTGCTGAAGTGTGCAAATGAACTGCGCCTCTGCCTGCCCCATAGTGCTCAAGCCTCTGAGAGTCCCGGAGAGAGGACAGAGAGTGTCCCAGGATGGATGGATGGATGGATGGAGAATGAACCCTGATCTGGGAATGGATCCAAACTGATCCAAGTGGAGCAAACTGGTGCCCCGGGCTCCATCTTGGCTGTGGCCTCTCCCGGAGAGGCTCTGAGTGCCCGAGGTGTCCCTATTGAAGGCCCTGCAATAAATCCCCATTTTATTCTCTGAATCTTGTCTGGCCTCTGTTCCAGGGAGCCTCTGCTCAGGCATCAGCTCCAGGAACATGCCAGGAGGGTCTGCAGCACCTGGAGAAAGCCCTTCCCAGCCCCTCAGGAGTCGCTGCTGGCTCCTGTGGGAGAAGGAGCACAGGGGAGAGGCTGCAGCGCTCGCCTGCAGTGCAGCTGAATTCTCCCTGATGTATTTAGACATATTCCCTGACATTCCCAGAGATGGCAGCCTGACAAATGCAAGCACTCCAAGGGTTAAGCGCTTTTAAATGTCTTGGGAGTTATTTGTAAAGCTATTACCTCTGAGTTTGTTAATAAATCAGGATTTAATACACCTGAGTTACATTATCTCCCTGTTCTAATGTATAAATCCTGTCACTAAACCTTCAGGCCCAAGTGCTGTGTGCTTTTAGTCTTAGCTTTAGCTACCTGGTTCCTAAAACGTTGGATTGTTTCACAAGTCAAGAGAGATGGGTTTTTAAATCCTTCACATCTCGCAGCGAGTATACAAATCTGTGTCTGGAGCTACAAATCCGATCAGAAGGTTTGCAAATCCTACAACAGATTTATTGGAGAAAGTTTTCATTTACAAATTCTGGCTTTGCCTGCGGGACGTCTAAGTGACTTATTTGCCGAGGAGGACTCGGCAGACCTGAGTTAGATTGAGAAATCCTTCCCTTCGCTCGTCACAGCGCTGGATAAATCCTCACCCAACCGGTGTCTGTCTCCCAAATGAAGTTTGGGGGTTGCAGGGAGCCCCGGAAAAGTCAGGGGACAAGGGATGGGTGCTCTGGAGGTGTCACCCTCCTGGGTCAGGCACAGCCTGGTGATTCCTGGGCTCTGGAGACGCCTCCTGTCCCCGCTGCTCCCAGAGGGGCTCACAGGAAAGGCTTCGCGGTGGGAGAGTTGGGTGTGATGCACCTGCCCTACCCGGGAACATGGGGATCACCAGGAATGTGCTGGAGGTGCTCAGAGAGGGCTGGGAGTGCTGATGCCAGTGCCATCCCCACCAGTCCCAGGCTTTTTACTGCTTTTCTGTGGAATTCCAGAATGTAATAATAGGGCTGTGTCCAAAGCTTGAATTCAAATATTCAAGATACCTGTGGCATTACAGAATGTGGGTGCCAGAGGAACGGGCCTGGAAAGCCAGAGTGACCTCCTGCCTTTGGTCCCAAAGAAACCCTGGGAGCCGTGAAACACATCCTGGCTCAGCAGGGCAGGGCTGGGAGAGCACTGGGGGTTTGTGCCCTGCTGGAGCTGCCCGAGGTGACAAACACTGTTTGTTCCCTTCCAAGGCATTGTTTCCCTGTTCCCATCCCAGGTGATGCTGTGAGACAGAATTGGGGATCGGGGCACACTGGGGTGCAGAGTTATTTCCTGTCTGTGGGATGGTGGAGAAGGATTTTTCACTGCGCAATGAACGGCTCTGCACAGCCCCAGCTTGGGAAGGCCGGGACCCCTCTCAATCACTGCAATTTTCCTCCTGGAGATGGATCCGTGGGGTCTGAGCAGCGTGGGAGCACCTGGCACTGCTGAAAAGGGAGTCACACCCACCAGTGACAGCTCTGGGTGCTCCGTGGGGGGATTTGGGGCAGGATGCCACCCCAGACCCTCCCCACACCCACGGCGAGGCTGGGCAGAGTCACCCACACCCCCAGGTCTCCCCTCAGCAACTCAGCACTGTTTGTTTTTTGCCAGGAAAAGGCTGGAAAAATAAGGATAGGGATGGATGTGGAGGCAGCTGAGCTGCAGCACCCACCTGGTGATGCCCCAAGCCCACCTCGACTGCAGCGTGAAACCTTCAGCACCCCTCACCCTGAGCCTCCCGCAGCTCTGCCACCTCTGCAGCTGCTCCCCAAACCAGCATGGAATACAGGAGTTAAACAAATTGGCAAGATCAGTTTGGGTTTTGTCAAATATTTGACTTTTTTTAATAATTTCTTTCTTTCCTTTGCTGCTTCACTTTCTGGTTTTAGGCCCTTCCATTCACCTTAGAAAATTTTACTGAGACGTGGACCTCTGAGGACACGGAGGCAAATACAAAACGAGATGGGAAAAAAAAAAATCAGGGAGGTTTTATCAAAAGTAGATCGCATAAAACTAATTTAATATCATTTTAATAGGAAAATAGAGAGGAGCAGAGGAG
This sequence comes from Pomatostomus ruficeps, assembly GCA_013400735.1. NCBI lineage: Eukaryota > Metazoa > Chordata > Aves > Passeriformes > Timaliidae > Pomatostomus > Pomatostomus ruficeps. The sequence continues at coordinate 19,719 of VYZT01006011.1, forward strand.
CTAATCTGTCTGGGTTTAAACAAAATATTGCACACAGAGCCTGATGGGAAATCAGTCTTGCAATCGAGATTCTTCCCAGAATGTCCCTGGGAGGAATTGCAGGAGTTACAGGGGGGATGTGGGTCCAGCTGAAGGAGAAGCTGTGCAGAATGAAGGTACCAAGGAACTGCTCAGGGACCAGCCTGGGGGGCTGCAGGCAAAAATCAGGTGTGGGTTTATGAAATGGGGAGATTTTTGGTCGGAAATGAAATGGGGAGGTTATGAAATCAGCAATTATTGCCAGGGCTGAAGGGGTTTGGGTTGCCAGACCAGAAATTCTGAAATGGATCCCAAAAAGAAACCAGGGTCTGGCCACGACAGCTTCTGCCTCGCTTGTCCTGGGCTAAACCCGTGAGCTCGGGAATGCCATTTTCCCAGGAGGAGACAGAGCAGAGGGGTTTTCTCTGCAGGGTGGGAGGTGGTTTGGTGTCCAGGTGATGTGGCTGTGACGGGAGGAGGCACCAGCAATGCCAAGGGCAGCCAGTGCTCCTCTGTCCCTCTGTCCCACGGGGCTTTGGGCTGATCTGGGAGGTCTCTGGGGCTGCACAGGCCAGGTTGGAGCTCAGAGAATCTGAGAATCACAGAATGGGTTGGGTTGGAGGGACCTTAAAGCCCACCCAGTGCCCCCCCTGCCATGGCAGGGACACCTCCCACTGTCCCAGGCTGCTCCAAGCCCCGTCCAGCCTGGCCTTGGGCACGGCCGGGGAGCCAGGGGCAGCCACAGCTGCTCTGGGCACCCTGTGCCAGGACCTCCCCACCCTCCCAGGGAAGGATTTCTCCCAAATCTCCGATCTAAATGCACTCTCTGCCAGTTTGAAGCCACTGCCCCTCGTCCTGTCACTCCAGGCTCTTGTCAATCCTTTCTCCACCTTTCCTGTGGGCTCCTCCAGGTACCAGAGGTGGTTGGGGGCAGATGGTTGCACCACCCTCCAGTGACCCACAGCTCTGAGCCACGGGAGCCAGGATCCAGCCGTGCCAGGGATCCTGGAGGTGCAGATTCCGTGGAGGAGCAGAGTCCCTGGAGGAGCAGATTCCCTGGAGCTGGCTCTCTGAGCCACAGGAGCTGGGATCCAGCCATGCCAGGGATCCTGGAGATGCAGATTCCGTGGAGATGCAGATTCCCTGGAGGTGCAGATTCCATGGAGGAGCAGATTCCCTGGAGGAGCAGATTCCCTGGAGGTGGATTTCCTGGAGGAGCGGATTCCCTGGAGATGCAGATTCTGTGGAGGAGCAGATTCCATGGAGGAGCAGATTCCCTGGAGGTGCAGATTCCCTGGAGCTGGCTCTCTGAGCCACAGGAACCTGGATCTAGCCATGCCAGGGATCCTGGAGGCACAGATTCCCTGGAGGTGCAGATTCCCCAGAGCTGAATTCCCTGGAGGTGCAGATTCCCCAGAGCTGGATTCCTGGGGGTGCAGATTCCCCAGAGCTGGATTCCCTGGAGGAAAAGATTCCCCAGAGCTGCCTCCCCGTGCCCCAGGCTGGGGTGGGTTTAACAGAGCCCCAAACAAACCCCATCCCCTCCTTTGCCCACAGCAATAGGATGGGCTAATATGATACGGGCACTTCTTAATTATTAGATCACCACCATCAAATAAAAGACACATTAAACCTCCCAGGAACAGATGCAGCTTTAAGCTCCGGCTTTAAATTAAAAATAAAAAAAACCCCCCAAGCCGGTTCGGTGCCGCTTCTGTGCGCGCCTGAAAATCAGAAATGGCTTTGCCATCTCACACTGCTTCTGTTTGTCCATTCTTCCCGTCTCTGTTTTCATGTTTTCATTTTTCTATGGCTATGTGGAACACATTTCTCAGTTAAGTACTTGCTTTTGAGAGTTGTTGCCATAACAACCGTTTCATTCCACGATATGCACACTATCTCTGAAATACAGAATTTCTCCTTAAAGGAGCATGTGCCACACACATCAAAGAGGGATGTGGACTCATTATTTTTACATTATTTTGTGGGCAAATAGATGTTTTCCAACACAGTTTTTTTTTCTTCTTCTTCTTCTTTTCTAACTGGATTTTCTTGTTCAGTGAAACTATGGGGTTTTTTAAGCATTCCTATCTCACAGCATAATTTTTTTTTTTTTGCCTGAAACCCAGAATATTAGGAGACAAGAATCTTTATTGTAGTTTCTTTTCTCCAAAGGTCTGAGAGAACCATGCCGCAGTTAAAGCATTTAAAACCCATCTTATTAGACAGAAAAAATTATGTAAATAAAATCCATTAAAAATGCACAGTTCTTGAAGTAAAAACCTCAATTTTCCTGCACGAATTGATGGTGGAAGGAGGGAAAGGGCCGAGAATAGATCGATTCATTTTTTTAGCATCTTGCTTTTGGTGGTCTCTGCAAGGGGCGTTGTGTGTGCAGCTGAACAGCAAGTTTTTCCAAAAAATGCTGCACAAAACGATTCTATTTGTGAAATGTCAGAAAAACAGAGTTTGGAATGAGATGATCTTGAAGGTCCCTTCCAAGCCAGGCCATTCTGAGCTCGCAGGTGCTGCTCCAACACGAGTCCTGTGGTTTGCTCACCACAGAGGAGTGAAGCCACGAGCCCCAGAGTGGATTTGGATTTAAACATTAATTTCTGGGATGCTTAGGAAAGCCAAGCTGTGGATTGCAAACCCAGGGAGATCACAGCCACAAGAGCTCGAGGTCATGGTGGACGGCGCTCTGAGCGTCCTGGGATGGTGGAAGTGTCCCTGCCGTGGCAGGAGGGGCTTTGAGGTTCCTTCCAGAGCATTCTGTGACTCTGGGATGGAGGAGGCCGCTCCTCACAACCCCACACCCCTGCTGCCCCCATTGCTTCCCCACCACGGGTGATGGGACCACTCGGCACCGCAGTGTCACCGCATCGGCATCAGAGCTGTCCCCATCCTCCTGTCCCTGCTGCCTGGCCACACTCAGGAGCTGTTCCAGCCCACCTGGCCCTTCACAGGAACCGTCCCATCCCTGCTGTCCCCTCACTGGAGCTGTCCTATCCCTCCTGTCCCCGCACAGGACCCATCACATCCCTCCTGTCCCCGCACAGGAGCTGTCCCA
>VYZT01006013.1:0-35906 GCA_013400735.1 Pomatostomus ruficeps
AAGCACCCTGACATAGCAGGTTCAGCAGCAGCCGCCTAAGCACAGCTTAAGTGAACTTGTGTGAGGGCTGGATTATAGCATCAGTTCAACAAACTTCAGCTCCACACATTCTTGACCACACTCAGACTCTACACCACGTGCCTAGAAATAAATGAAGCCAATTAAGTTTTATTAAATGCTTTCTGACCTCAAGTAGACATCCTAGAAAATACAGGGGGGTTTTCCAAGTCAACATGTATGTAAAAATAGTCCTGTTTCTTTTTTGTGAGCTACAGCCCAGACAGATGTGTCAGCTCATTGGGAAGATTATACACTCACTTTTCAAATTATGCAATCATTTTAGTTCAAAGGGTATTTGCACTACAGTCGTGTTTTATTCAAATTGCACTATATTCACTTGAGGGACTACAGTTGAAAGGGGAACTCTCTATTTTAATAGAAAGTTGCCTGTGGCAACTTAGTTATTAATCAGAAGCTGAAATCTTTCTACATTCAGAAGGAAAATGGCTTAGTTCCCCTGTCCATGTACTCCCACTTACAGAGGATTTAGCAATAGAGTTGTAGATTCCTTTTTTGAAATGAGGATGTCTCCATGACCCAAATCCACATTACAAACAAGGACCCTCAAAACCCATGAGTGCAGTTCAAAGAGCTGAGCCTTGCTTACTGTCATCTTTTTTCCCATAGCCCACCGATAAACTTCAAAAATAACCAGAAATCTTGTTTAACATCAGTCCTCTATCATGTTAGTAATGTATGTAAGGTAATAAGCAATTGTCTCCCACATAAAAGCTTCAAATAAGCATTTACTTAAATCACTGGAGAGACGGTATCACATAATTAGGGACATTCTTTGGCTCAACCTTCAGTTTCATAGCTGATTTTACAAGACTGTTTCCTGTTAAAAATGGTGCCATTTTCTTACTTACTTCAAACAACTGTTTCATGCTTTCTTTGATGGAAAGCATTTATGGTTTTACACATACTCTCTGGCCAGTAGGTAAAAAAGTAGATAATTTGGTCAGTTCAAATATGGTATTGATGCCTTCAAAGCACATTTGAACTGCGAGTACATACTTTAAACAATACACAGCTCCATAGCTGCCTAATTGCTGACATGAATTTTAAAAGCATTATTGGAATTTTTCTATGAAAATAATTTTTCTGTGACCTTTAAATTTAGCAAAGAAAAAAGTGATTTACCAAAATATGGGTATAGATCTAATATCGATACCCAACTGAGACGGACAATAACTCTCTAACAACGAAGTTAGAAAGTGTATGCTTTATTACAGCCGGACCTGCATCGAGATCGTTTCCCAATACGCAGGGCAAAGTCACAAAACATTACAAGGTCTATTTATCCACAGAAATTCAATACAAATACATATTCATAACATTGCCACCTCCTACTCTTCGCTTCATATAATAATTAGCTGAAAACTAATTAAGCATGCACTTTTGACTCCTTTTAATGGGTCGGTGGTCCCATGAATTGAGGAGGGGGGTTTGAAAATAAAGTAATCCTCCTCTACCTTGCTTTGACCTGTCTACTTTTCTGGGTCACAGTAATTGATAGAGTCTCTGGAAATTCTCCAGATCCTCCCTAAATGGAGATTTTATTTGAAAAATTAGTCACTGTCAAAGTTTCCTTAGATCTGCTAAGCATGGATGCAGCTGTACAAACAATATAACAAGATAATCAATCATTACTAATTCCAAATTGGGCTCTCAAGCTAATCATTAACTTAGTTAATTAAGTCCAGCTGCAGTTCTTGCTTTGCTTAACCTTTTTACTAAAATCCTAGTGCTTTACTATTTAAGCTTTACTTTTCATCGAATTTTTAAACTTCATGTTTCAAAAGAACGCATCAGGAAACTGTTAGAGCACATAAAAGTTAAATAGAAAATCATAAGTCCAATAGAAGATTTTGATACTATTAACAATTCAGCCAGACCATCTGCACTGGTCCACAACCCACACTTCAGGCTATATGCACCTGAATAACCCTGCCTGACCAGTGTGTTATGGAGACCATGTAGAGCCTTTTGTTATATTTTCTCTCCACTTTCCAGTTGTGAAGGGGAGTGATAGAACAGCTTTGGTGGGCATCTGGCATCCATCCAAGGTCAAACCACCGCACTACTGTATTAGAGTACTTCATTTTATTGAAAAAACCTTTTAAAAGTCTAAATTTCCACTTTCAGAAATAATGGATTTTTTAATCTAGTCAGTTACTCATCCTGAAATACAGTCCTATTTAGAATTCACTTTAAGCTTCTTTTGGTTTTCCCCTGACTTGTTTTTACATTAGATATAACAGGCAAAATACCAGCTTTACAAGTTCACCGTTACTGGGAAATTCCACTAAATAATATGGAAATTCCTCCTACAGCATCTTAACAAACACACACAATACTGGCATAAAGGTTTTCCTGTACAGAAGACAAGTTTCTTAAACAATACTACATTCAGAATCAAGAGTTTCAACAAAATTTCTTTCTCAAATTTAACAAACTGGGTAAAGTTGAGAGAACGCAGTCACTTTCTATTACTCATGGAATTCAGCAAAGCAACCTCAAAGCCTGCTGCATAACTGAGGGGTTCTTCAGGACATTGTTTCATAGCTAGCCCATAAAGACCACACTCATTCTTCCACTTGCCTCTTCATGAACACAACGCAGAGCTATTTTCCCTTGCTCTTCAGACAAGGCATTTTCTTAAGGGATATCTCTATTACAAGCATTAAAACAACCCAACACACTTTCAATTAAACACACACCTGAGAATTTTAAATATATTAGTATATAATTGCCTTCCTTATGATCCTTTCACGTTATGATCTAGGATTCCTTTCCACTGCTAAAAATACTAATTGCTTGCCAGAGACATTATAAACTGATTTTGTATTGAAACAGAGCTAGGTTGGGCTCTGAGGACAGAAATCTTTGTCTGAAAAAAGGTTTCACCCAATGATATAGCTATTTTGATAACTTGTACAGCTTAATTTCTGTAAGGCTTCCAATTGGAATAAGCTTGGCAACTGCAGTTGTTTTAACACTCATCTGATGTTCCTGATGGCTTCAGCTTTTCAATCTCACATTTTCTATGGGTGAAAGAAGCAAGAACACAAGTGCATCCAAACCAACCTAGAAATACTATTCTGCATATATACCTAAGATAATAAACATCCATTACATACTTATACTAATCATACATGGGAGCAAGCATGATTCAAGCTTATTTCCACAACATGTAGTCGTCTGCCTTCATAAAGGCTGCATAGGCATGCCTCCAGATTTTTATGGAATTCCTGGTAGAAAAAGCAGTAATTTTTGGCAAATATCTTCCTACTTTGAATTACACTTATACAGTAAGCATCATATCCCATCATATACATCTTGAGAGCATACTTTTCTCTAAAAGAAGGATATTATAACTAGAAAAACAAGAACTTTCTCTAGGTAGTTCATTCATTGATATCTTAAGATTTTACTAGCTTCATGACTTTTTAACTAAGCGATTTGTCCATTACAGGCTATCAAAACAATAATATTGTATTTCACCTGTAACAATGCTAAATGCATTTCACATATGCAATCTCCGGGGCTCTGGGAATTTTCAATTCCAAGTAAGCACAAATCCAAAATAGAATGAAAACTAGACATGTCCTTCCTATACATATCCCTATAATATAAATTATTTCCAAATATTAACACTCCCAAATCTCCGTATGTTGAAGGCTAAACAATTCACTTCTTGATGCACCACAGCAGAAATAAGATGATCCTTCTGAAAAGGATGCATAGATGCAATTATATTTGTGGAAGTGTTATTGTATAGCCACACAAATAAAGCCTGGTCTCCTTGTAATGGCAAAAATGGAGAGAATTCACTTTAAGCATGTGGCAATATCAAGGATGAAACGGAAACAATAATTTGTAGCAGCAGATTTAGAAGAATCTTAAATCTTCTTAGACTACCAAGACGTGGAAGAAAATCTGAACTTCACCACAAGAAACCTTGAATGAAGCTATTATATCCCAATCATTATCCAACTAAAGGAGGGAAGAAAAAAAAGAGACAAGCAACAAAATTTAAGTTGATGTAATTTTCAAGGTCAAATTAAGTGATGACATAGGAAAGTCCAGCTATAAAGATTAGATGAGAATCTGAAAGAATTGAAAGCTATCGGTAGAAGGACCAACCGTGGGACATAATAGAAAAGAAGATGCCATCCACATACATGAGGGGATCTAAAGGGTAAGGTCTTCATTCCATCATTTGAGAAATTCAAACTGTATTGCTAAATATTTCTGGGAAGTAATAACCTGAAACATGAACACCTCTGAAATCCTTGTTTAGTAACTCTGAAGCATTTTTTCCTTAATTAACAGCATGTATTGAAAATATTTTAATTGTTAGTCTGGACACTCCCCAAAAATTTAGATCATGGGATTGTCCAAACATTATATGCTTCTAACAGCTTCATACAAATTTGCTTGCTAGCAGGTTTGTCTACAGAGGAGTTACAGAAAAAAAAAAGTTTCCCTCTACTGTTTTGGCATTGACACTAGTAAGATTTCATGATGATACTTGCACAAAGCTTTGCTATGCAGTTCCATTCACAAGTATTTTCCCACGCCAGTTCCAAGTCTATTTCGTGTACAGGTTTATGACAAAAAACAAACAAGGATACTTGCAACTTACAAAGTTTTGAAAAGGAACAGAATCTCAATCTCTAACCTTGCAACTTTCACGTACCTGTTTCACATTTGAGAATTTCAGACGAGTACTATGAGGGTCTCCACATTAGGTTACTACTCACTCACTGAAGTGCAGCCCAGACAAAATTTGGGCAAATAGCAGACTTCTAATAACAGCCTTTTTTTGAATGCACCAGTTGGCACTCATACAACTGGATAGTAACAAATGGCCATTTGAGAAACAAAAAGAAAACACACGTGAACTCAGCCAAATAGTTGGTAGAAGTGTCTGCAGATACTTGCTCACAAGCGTCACATTTACAGAGCTGCTCTTGCAGGACTCCTTGCAGTTCACCATGTTCTGCCTGACAATCCATTTTTTAGCAATGCAACACCAAAATTATCACCTATAGCAAATAAGCTGTCACTGGACATTCAGAAAGCAAGCAATGAACTCCGCAGTGCTAAAACCACTGGTGTCTGACACACTGATGATTCTCTAACACCTCAAACTTCAGGAATGGTACAGAAATCAGAAACTCCAGGTTTTCTTTTTGATAGAAGTTATTCTACTTCATAACTGCGTGCATGTGGCAGTACAGACTATATCCATGCCAAATGGCCTTTCCACCACTTTGCCTTTGCAGGAGGAATACTGGTTAACATTCATCACATGAAACTACTCTGCATGTCTTGCTCCTTGTCTGCTGTTATCCGTGCAGAATCTTGTGTTCAAGTGAGCAACTCTAGAATTCTTAATTCATTCTAGATCTTTAGGCATAAATTCTTTTCTTTCACAGCTCCTTAATTAGTTGTTAGAATCTGCACTGAAAGGGAGCCACCATTTTCCCAAATAAACTCGTCTGTATGTTGGAAGTTGAAGGCACACTTTATTCTAGTAAAGTGAACAAATGCTTCTTTTTGAAAGCAGTTTGATGAAGACAAAAAAGCATCTCCAGATTATACTTGAAACTCTACCTTTTTAGCTACCTGTTTCTCAACTAATTTCAGTTGAGATATAATAACTGATACAACACTCAAGGCTGGTTTGGTGAAGCACTTTTCAAATCACATCCTCTTTTTTGTTCAAGACAGACTCCATTCTACCAATCTTTCTTAAGGCTTCTTTTTGTGCAACATCTTAGCGCTTGGCTCAGCACACGTGCATAAGCAGTCTGTGGGCTTATCTCTCAGGACATTTTCATAGTTTGCAACTCTATTGTGTTCCTTACTTAGGACATTCCTTCCAGTACAAACAGCTTCCTTGCTGTTTATTTCTTCAGTTTATTCACAGTAATTTCATAATTTCCATCGTAAGAGTCATTTGTTATCCAACTTTTTAAGCTTATACTTGTCAGTTTATTTCTTCATGTCATTCCTCATAAGCATTTTGCAGAAGAGGTGACAGTTTTGCACAGCTTTGTCCTTCATCTTCTGAGAATTTAAGAACTCCTCCAACTGTAACAAATTTCCTCTATATAATCGGTTTCAGACAATAACAGGTGGGGTTTTTTCCCAATCCTACCTTCAAATTCACAGGTTTTTTTGTACCAGTTGGAAAACAGAAAGTAGACATTGCACACCACCAAGTTTGGCCATAGCTAGCTAATATACAGTCCCTGTCGTTTTCACCAGTGTGGATGTTCTTTGTACTATATGGACACAAACACACTTAGCCGACCAGGCCGAGGAGCTAAAAAAGGAGAGCTAAAATGAGAGGTCAAAGAGAGAGGGCAAAAGGGGAGAGGGCAGAACTCTCTGACTTTATTTATATGTTCTTAGAAATCACCGTGGATTGGAGGTAGAAATTACTACCTCTCAATCACACTACTTCAAAGAAAAAGTCTATCATTTTTCTCCGCCTAAGAGAACAGAATGAAAACAACAAGGACAGTTAACAAAAACATAGATAGTTAGCAAAAACATAGCCATGTTTACAACAGCATGCGTGAGAAAGTATTACAGCAAAGAAAAACATTGAAAAACTGCAAAACTCAAAACAACACACCAGGGCAAACCCATGACAAGAAAAGATATTAAAAAATGCCTCAAGGTGAGTATGAGTTGCTTCTTCCCAGTGGACAATGAACTGTAGTATGGAAGCATGAAAGTAGCTTGGGAGAAAAATCAACACGGTAAAAATAATTGTCACCAAAAATATAGTACATCTGTGAATGTGTAGAATGAAGAGTATGTACTGTGAAAGACATTCATACAGAACCAACTCACGATCAAAAGGAGGGAACAGAGCTACAAGTTTACTATTACTATGATTCATTATCAAGCAGTTTGAATGGCACTAATCTTTTAGTTTTTATGATGCATCTCATTCCTCATTCAGCTACAGATCCCTATTTCTGCCATATTTATATAGAACATCTGGGAATGGACCTGTGCTGTTCGTGACCTCAAATCTCAGAAAACAATGATGATGATGATGATATTGCCTCTTAAACTACCTTGCAAACTCCTAAGCTTGTATCTATGCCCTCTTACCTATTTCCAAGTAGCTCATCTTGAAATATCTCATCATACTCCAGAGTCTGTGTTTTTCTCTTCCTCCCATGCAGAATTTCCCATTTCTCCTCATAGACGTATGAGTAATAACACGTCCTGAATCAACCAAGCTGAAGTATATAGGCTTTGGGTCTCACAGATTTTCCCATTTGGTAACTTTTGAATAGGCAGTCTGACTATGACATACTCTACATACTAAAATTAAAGACTGAATGAATATACTAACACAGACATCTACATAGATGAAGAGGCTCAGCATACCCTGTTAACACACTCGGGAGTTTCTCAGATATTCTAAAGCAAACCTCTAACTGTCCCAAATATTCCTTTTTCTCAAGAGGGTGTTTCCTTTACGAATTGCTGCAAACACTGCATATTCAAGTTGTAATCTTTTGGTCAGAACTCTGGCAGGATGGTGAAGTTCTTCTAAATCCACTTAAAGGACTTAAGAATGGTCAACCTGGAACTACTATTTTTTACTTCAGCCCCCACGACACACCCCAATAAGCATAACCTCCACTAATACCTATGGATTAGCTCAATTTCCATCACACTTCCTTTTTGCTATTCAAGTTTTTCCAAGACCTTGACCAGCTTCCACTACAGGATGCTTGTTTGCACATTTTTCTAAGACGGAATTGCTTTTAACAAAACTAAGTGATCCATTAGAGCTAGCCTAAAAGGGCTAGGGAAAAAAAAATCAAAAACATTAGGAAAGTAGTTTCAAACTGGAGGAATTTATCACACATCTTCTACAGCGATAGGTACTTTTCAAACACACTGACAAAGGCTACCGTGTCAGTACATGAGCTCAACAAACTTCCTGGCGGCATTCTCCCTTCGGCGCGGCAATTAGCAAGTAAGTAGTGCGTGAATGCATTAGCAGAGCCCCGCAGGCTGCCCATCGCGGGCACAAGTGTTGTTATCGCGGCTCGGCCGTCCCGGTCCCCGCCCAGCCGCGGGGTCTCTCCCGGCCGAGCGCCGCGCACGGAGGATGACACCTGCAGGACGCCCCTCCGGCCGCGCTCCACACTCCAAACATCACTCCAAAAAAGTCTGTTTTCTCGCTACGTTCTTGTGCCTCGTTATCAGCCCACATCCAGGTTTTCCGCCGGCCAGGGGCCAAAGCCTCCCGGCTCCCCCGCCCCGCACCCACGGCCCGGCACGGGGAGAGGGCGGGCGGCTCTCACCGCTCCTCTCCATCCACACAGAGAGGTCCTGGGAAAGCACAACAGTTCTGCCTTCCCTCCGAGGTGGGAAATTTAAATATAACGATTAAAACAAACCAAGCCAAAGCACAACCCCGCCGCCAGCCTTGGCGCTGGCGAGCAGCGAGCACAGCCCGTCCCGACAGCTCCGTGCCCCAGCAGCTTCGCGGCCGGGCACCCGCACCCCGACCACGGCACCCGGTCGCGACAGCTCCCCGCCCGCCGCACCAATCGCGAGTCACAGGCCTCGGGAAAACGCAGTGGAGGGGGCAGCACCCCCAGACAGGGGCCCGCGGGCCAGGCAGGGGCAAGAACGGTACAGCAGAAGGGCCACTTACCGGGCGTGCAGTGCAGGGGTGAGGCCGGTGAAGAGATGGGAGAGGAGGAAGGCGCCGGCGGCGGCGGCTCCTTGGGGGCGGCGGCGGCCGCGAGGGTCAGGACGGGGGGCAGCATGAGGTATCGGTCGGGCTGCGGCAGGCAGCGCTGGCACACCGAGTGCAGGCAGGGCAGCAGCTTGGGCCGCCGGCTCTGGATGGGCTGCCCGCACACGCCGCAAGTGTCCAACAGGTTGAGCGGGGCCGCGTCCCCGCCGCGCTCCGCCGGGCCCTGCCGGCTCTCGGCCTCGTTCTCCCCGCTCAGCNCGCCCACCCCGTGCTCCCCGGCCCCAGCGACCGCCCTCTGCCGGGTGGGTGGCGCCCTGCTCCTGTCCGGGTGAGAGGAAAGACAGGAGTTGCACTTGAATATGGGGGAAAACTTCTTTACTGTGCAGGTGACCACAGTCTGGAACAGATTGCCCAGAGAGGGTGTGGAGTTTCCCTCACTGGAGATGCTCAAGAACCATCTGGACATAATCCTGTGCCATGTGCTCTAGAATGACCCTGATTGAGCAGGGAGATTGGGCTAGATGACCCATTGTGGTCCCTTTCAACCTGACCCATCCTGTGATTCTGTGAGAGGCTTTGTCCCTTGGACAGGCCGTTAAAAGACGTTGCTCTTCTCCCTGCCCTGTGTGCAGGTGAGGGTCTGTAAGTGTTTGCCTGTGTTTGGCTTGGCTGATCACAGCAATACCACCACATGCAGCCACATTACTTCACTAAAGCTAATTGGTGCTTGGTACAATTAAAAAGGTATAACAGAAGAATACAATTCTGGTTTAGACACAACATTTTATTGAATCAAAGGCCTTAAGTATCATGCTGATGAGACACCGGAACAGGCTACCCAGAGAATTTGTGGGTGTCCCATCCCTGGAAGTGATCAAGGCAATGTTGTACTGATACTGAAATCAGCAAAACAAACTTTCTAACACAATTTTGAGTATTAGACAGCAGGCATTTTTTATTACAGTGCTGGGCACATCAAAAATATAGCTCCATTAATCTGATGTATGTCCTGAAGGTACAAGAAGGTATTTATTCCATCATGATCATACATATTGATTACAGCATACTTCCTGGCTAATACATAAACATCACTTTTCATAGAACTAATTTGCATGCAGCTGCCTCCCACTGGAAGTCCTTCAATGTTCCTAGAAGGTCGTCTGAAGGGGTCTTTGGTGGTTGTACTCACTGAGTGCCCCCAATGTTACAGTTGGCCTTTCCTTGAACTTCTCTTAGGGCATGTACTGTTGCTTGTTACATAACGGCCAAAAAAGCCACTATATTCCTCGTTATCTGTTTATCTACTGGTTCCGGCTACATTTATCATGCTGTGTCCACACTCTTATATTCTTATATCTTTTTCGCTAGTTAGTCTTTAAGCTCTATCCAGCAGCTCCAGGGGAACTGAAAATTTCTATTCTCTGTGTTATCTATCAGGGCAGGACTTGGAGCAACCTGGTCTAGTGGAAGGTAACCTGCCCATGGCAGGGTGGAGTGAAAGCAGATAATATCTAAGGTCTCTTCCAGTCCAAACTGTTCAATGATTCTGTGAGATTCTATGAAGTATGCGTGCAAACACAAAGCATTGCTTATACATTGGTCGCTGGTCAACCATAAACTGATCCAAGCTCCTCAGAATATTCCAGATATCTGTGCTTAAATTCCCAGAGCAGCTAGTATACTTCCCACTTCCTTGCAATTTGATTGAGACTCTAACATCAGCCCCAGAATAAATAGGACCATAAAAAGGCTGTACATGACAAAATACTAATTTCCTCAGCTTGAGGAACAACTGTGTACAGGAGCATGGTCATGATTCAGCATGTCTCATAAGCTTAATTTATCATGATAACAGGAGAACAATACTACAGGTTGTTTTGGGGAAGAGGAATGGATTTGGCTTTGCAATGAGGAATTGTGAGGAGGGAAATGTCATTCTCTGATTAAGAATATCAGTGGAGGGGACAAGCCATACATTCTCAACCCTTGCCCTGCCAACACATAGGGAAAAAATGCCTCCAGAAGCAGTCTTCTGAAGTACACCTTCTGTCTTGCAGTCTGTCTACCTTTGTTCCTTTGCTAAGAGTCACCAAGTGTTAGGATAGAGCCCTGTAGTTCTCTTTTCTCCCCCCACCGGTTTGGCTATCCAAGGCCCTAAGATGATGTGCTAACAATCCACTGTGACAGGAGCTAGCAGGCTGAGAACATACAAGTGTGAATGATTAAATGGGTTCTGGAATTAATGTTCAGGAGGATGGTACAGGTTCTGCCAGGTGAAAATTATCAAAACCACCATTAGAAAGGGGAACAGGCAATAACCAAAGAATGGTTGATTAGTATTAAGAGCAAACATGATCAGAAAGCCAGTAAACAATACATTTGTGAGGAATAATAGCAAGTCATAAGATCATCAGACTAGGCCGTTTCTGTAACTAGTAAAAACTATTTCTCTAACAGATGTCAACACAGGAAAAGAGCAATGCTATGTGTAGTGGTACAAAGATCACCCTGTGAAAGAACTGAGCAGACACTTTGTTGCAAATGACGATCCCTGTGAGGCAATGTCCCAAACATTAGTAAAATAATAGGATTATGTTTCCTGCAAAGTTTGTTTGCAAAGCTTGCTCAAACTGTGCTGTAAAATCTGTAGCTGCATGGAATCTGAACAGCATCTGATTTAAAATGAAAGTTTGAACTTGCGTATTTTGAATTTGAATGTAGAGCCTTCCTGTTAGTGGTAGCATCATATTAGGAGTACTTGGGACAGGAACAAAAGGAGCATGGAGGAACAGAAAAAAACCGCCCTGAGATAACCAACCATTCGGTGCATGAAGACAAGGGAGTGAGGGAAAAAGCTTTTAAATATAGCCACATGGTTTTGACAAAATGTGACAACAATCAGTGAAAGGAGTGGCATCCCCTTATAGTCACCTGGGTGCACAGCTTTTGGCCACAGCTACACCACACCTGGGCACCAGGGACCCCAGGCAGAGCTGGCTTGGGGCTGTTGGAAAAGGTCATGTAGACAAGCCCACCACAGGGCAATATGTGCTGTAGTCGCTTTAGTCTGAAAACAGCTGATGGTTTTGCCTACTTTCTGATGGAAGATGACTTGTTAGGCTCTCCAGTGTTTCACTGGAATGAGTCAAACCAATGAAGAAAGAATGAAGATGATGACAAGCTGAGAGCTAGAAATCAAGATGGCTAGTGACAGGAAACATCCAGAAGCCGAGGTTGCTTCCCTCTTCCACACTCAAACTCGTTATTTCTGTTCACAATTTGTGAGTTTTACCATATCCTCTGCTTTTTCTGGACATCCCATTTAGAGCAAATTCCAGAAGCATTTTGCCTTCTGTTCAGATATACACTTTGTGACTGCAATCTCAATCTTTGCCATTTGTAATCTACATTCCTATGAAATACTCCACAAAAAGTTATCATTCAGAAACTTCAGCTGTGGAAAGAAATGGATGCCAGCTGCACTGAAGAACTTCTCAATGGAGATCTCATAACTAGAACTTCCTTGCACTTAGAATTTACTTCCTGGCTCTAACTTCCTCCTTTTGTCCCTGGATCAGTTTCTCTTCTCTGTATTTCTAGATTTTCTAGCAGTCACTTGGCCTTGCAAATGCAACCTTTACCCCTAAACATCAGCATGTGCATTTCCTCCTCTTAAAACAGCCATCTTACACTAAACATTCTCTTTCCAAAGTCTTTTATATAGACCAAAATAAAGCTGTGGGGCTTTGCAGTGTGACAGCTCAGTTTAACCTTAATGTGGCAACAGTAAAGGAAGTGGGGAGGAGACTCAGCACTCCGTGTGGGTCATTAAAAAATGCTTTTGCCACAGTAGTCATCCAAGACATAGATCTAGCAGCTTTTTGGCCAGACTGTATTACAGCAGCATGAAGCAGTCACTGGGAGGATGTGTCCCAGGATATACAGCATTTGCTAGTCTGTGCTCTTTTGAGAAACGAACATCTTAATATATGGTTGGTTTTCCTGTTGTGTGAAATCCATAAAATATAAAGTATGTTCACTGGAAGCAAGATGAATGCTTTAGGAATTCATGGTTAGGGAAATGTAACATATTAACCTTTCCAGCAACAGTGAAGAAGAACTTTACACACTAAAAGATCTGGAACAAGCAATTAATGAGCAAAGTGCCTCCCTAGCTCTGATGGCTGAATTAGGAATTAATCTAGAATATAGCTTAGACCTGTAGGCTGCCTTCTGGAACCCCACAATCAAGAACCCATCAAGTTATAGTAAACTACCTACTTGTCCTTTCAGTAAGGAGAGATTGAGGGAAACCTGGTTCTGGTAATTTTCTTAGGATTTTCAACTTTCTGTTTTCTATACTTCACTCACCTAACATGTACAGACACACACATAAAACTTTTCTTCCAGATTGGAGGATGGTTTCTTAGAAACCATTTTGTGTCCTATTATATATGCTCTTCATCCATGTAAAATATTTCTCTAGCACCTGGCAAATAACCACTGACACTTTCACAACTGAGAAGAGATTCACTTGACCAGCTTGGTTTCTGCGGGAAGCTCACCACAGATAAGGCTGGGTCCACCACTCTGGAGTGGGCCAGCTGCCCTGTCATATTTCCAGCTCTCCACCTAACATGCCTCCATTGTAAACTATGGAATAACGTCACCTCTGCACAGTTTCCTATTGGTTTCATGGTCAGAGAAGACACTGTGCTTTTGTAACTTAACTCAGGGTTCATATCGTTAGATTCCCTTTGAGGGAAAAAGAGCTCACCTAAGGGGAGAGGCAACATGCCAGTTCTGAATTCCCAGTATTAGATAAAACCTGATGAAAAAGACTGTGGTATACACAAACCCTTTTTCTTCCAAAAAGTATTGTGTAGGGTTCTTTTTCATAGAAAATACCACAAACACATGGAAGCAGCCTGGATATACATGAACATATCCCAGTTAATGTCTCCTAGCAATGCTCTATCCAGCTGTGTTATCAGACACTTACAGGTCCCATCTCTGATTCCCAATGGACCTTTGGAATCCTGTGCCTCTCCTAGGGATGAGTAGGTTGCTAGGCCTGCCCATGTAGAGATGCTGTGGTTCAAAACTTAATTTCTTCCCCTTCCAAGTCCCTGTGCTCCCTGGCTGTGCAGCATCAATGGAAGTGGGGCATCCCAAGCTAACAAGCACAGATCAGGCCTGATAATTTAAGAATGCAACTGTAAGCCAACCTCTGATGAGTTAAACCCAGATATTCAACCAAATAATCAGGCCAACAGACCATATTCCTAAATTATCACCGGGCAGCTCCAAATCTGTCACATCCAGTTTCTTTTCTGACACATAAAAGGCCAGAAATATCTTTCTGCAGCAGCACAAGTAACCTCATTGGGTATTAGACTCATTTCAAGGAACTTGGGAATTGCCAAATGGGGGCCATAGCTTCTGCTGATGAATCTCAGTAATTATAAAGCAGAGGGTATCGTTGTGTCGCCTGTGGGTTTGATATTCGGTAATAATTGGTTTCTTAGCTCCCTACCTGCCTAAGCACTTCCCTTTCCCTGTCTCAATGATCCTTGTGGGTCCCTCCCAGCTCAACATATTCTGTGATTTCTTTTCTCATGAGGGTTTCCTATTCAGGTTCCTGTTAGCATTGTTGCTAGAACAGAACGAAGCACTGCCAACTCCTGGCAAGGTATGAACAAAACAGTGTTTCCTCAAGTCACCTGGCTCTACTGGGAGACTGTAACCCCCTGGGATGGGATTCTGTCCTGACTTCATCCCTGAAAAGGGATGTCCTAAACTGCTTTTTGAGGGAGGACAGAGGAGGAAAAATGTTGCTTTAACAGTCAGGTAGTAGGTGAATATATATGGGAAAAGAAGCCCTGCATGACATCTTTACACTTCCCTAGCGTGAGTCTTTAGCAGCAAGGAGAATCAAAGATTCACTTAACAAAAAGGTTCTGAGGTTTCAGAATGTGCTTTCATTCAGATTGGGAAAGAGTTTCCCCAAATTTAAAATACTTTTTAAAGAAAAGTATTGCACCATAGTCTGGATTTGATCAAAAACCATGCTTTCAATACATATATTTTGTTTGGATTTTGATGTTTCATTTACTACTATTTAAATAAGATATAGTGCCACATGAAGTTTTTGGAACTCTTTTCCTCCAAAAACATCTAAAAGCCACTTAGCAAATTACTAAAACTTTTACTTCACAGTTTTCTAAAGTATTTTTAAGAAAGGGAAAAAGAAAGAGAAAAAGAAAAAGAAAAAGAGAAAAACAAAGAGAAAAAGGGGAAAAGAGAACCCCCAAACATCTGCAGACTGCAAAGGAAGATGGTCATTACTTCATTGCTGGTATTCCTACTGTCACCTCCCTTGCTGACCCCACCTGTTTTTCAATAATACCTTAGCAGGCTTTGCCATTTTTTGCCCATAGAACTTTAACTGAATACCCACAACAAGGTACATTTTGTTCCCTTCTTATTCTTATTGAGCATCAGAGGTTTGTTTCCCCTCTTGTTGACAGCAGATCACATTAAATCACTAAAAACAGCCCAGGACTAAAAACACATTAATTCTCACTTCTCTTCTGAAAAGTAACCATATAATGGAGTTATGCAATCACATACTTCTTTTCCTAGTGATTTGAAGGTCAAATATCCTTAGTTTAAATGTAAAGGGTATTTTTTTAGTATTATTCTATCTGTTAAGCTACTGCAACTTGCAATTTAAGGGTCATAATATTTCTTCCCAATCACCAGTACTCCTAACGAACTCTTATTTTTGACCAGAAAGTCCCTTTCTTTCAACCTAGGCTTTCAGGGACATCTATATGAATCACATTAAGGAATCAGTTGGGAGGAATAGGATCTTTCACTTCATTTTAAATATTGTGTATATTCAGAAATGCTCTACTTTGCACACAGGCATTACATCTGTGTGAGGGATTTGCATCAGTGTGACTAAATTGATTTTGCTGCATCATTGCACATTTGCTTAATGTCAACAAGGCCTTTACTGTTGGCTATGCTGAACTAACAAGAATAGAAAAGTAGCATCGAAAACTTTCTTTAAGGTTGTTTGGAGATAGGATTCTAACTATATCTACAGGGAATATAAGAAGAATTGGGTTGTTTTCAAACATTGCTCTTTCTAGCCAGTTGGTTTCCAAAGAAGCAAAACTTATTAGAAAATTTAGAGTCTTATCAATTTAAGTCAAAGGAGCATGCTACAAATTTCCTAGCAGAAAGATAAAACTAATCTTATCTTGGAAACTAAAATTTTCATTTGCAGTGGTAACTAGCTAGTAAACAAAATGTTCAGCTCTTCAAAAGCCTCAGCTATTTTGAGTTTGTCTCTCATTGTGTCCCAAGTGTTGTCCTCACAACTAAACCAAACCCACACTGGACAACAGGCACCAGGACCAGCTGGAGCCAAACCAACTCTTCTGTTTTATTACACAACTTCTCTGAACAGCCCCGAGTAGAGGGTGGGACAACAAAATAGAGGATAAACAAGTCACTGTCCTGGTTAAAAGCCACAGTGGACAGACACAGGACTGTGTCACTTGGAATAACACCTTCTGAGCCTTTCAACCACCTGTGTCTGGACAGACCTCAAGACTGCTGCACAGAAATTTCAAGGCTCTTGCCTGGCCTCTCACCTATGAAAGTCTTCTTTGCCGTAGGGCACATGGAAATATGGCACATTTCAGCCCCAAGACATATGGAATAAGATATCCCAAGCTTATCTCCAATTTGTTCATTCTGCCATCACTATTTTTGGTATTAATTCTTTGGGGATTATATGATAATGGAACTATTTATGGTATTAGTTCCTAGGATATTATAATGAAACTAAAGGGAGTAGATTATATATATAGGAACTTTGGATAGGTAATATCTAAACCCCACACATTTTGCTCTCAGTTACCTCAAGACGTTTATGGACCTAGGCAAATGCTGAACATCTAAGAGCACTTCCTTTTTAAAATCTTTGTGTTTGGTTAATATCTGGGGAAAAGGGTGAGAGATAGGCAAGGTTCACTTTGCCTTTGCTTTTCCACATGCAATTTCCAGCGGTACAGAAATTCCTTCCTGGGGTTACTGTGTGATATACAACTCTTTTGGCAACAGTGCCAGTGATGAAGTGGTGCCACTTCAGTTGCTCAAATGTTCAGTCATGCCATGAACACAGCACTGCTACCTGTTCCAGTTTTATGGTGGGGTAGGGCGTTAACACACTTTGGTTGGCTGCAGAAAAGAAAATCTTCAAAAATCAATGACTATACCAGTGGCAGCTCTACTGTGTCCCCCCACAAGAGAGTTAGAGAGCACTCATGCCCACTTTCCAGCTTCTCAGTCATGCTCTTCTCTGGATTTAAAATAAAGAGGTAATTCTTAACTGCATTTATGATCAGAAATGGCAAGTGTTAAGACTGATACCAGCTTTTATATCTGTTGTCTCATTTTATTTAAAATTTCTAATATTAATAGAGGAGACAAAATGAGGCTTCAGCTGTGAGCCTTCAGAAGTTCTGGTAAGGAGGGATAAATAGCCATATATCAGGCATGTTTCAGTTAGATTTCCTATGAAACCATGAACGTGCTGATACACCTCTTAGAAATGTTTCTGCCAAACATTGTCATATTCTGCCCCTCTTAGATTACAACCTTAGTACATATTTTTGCCCATGTTTGGAGCAGTCAGCACTGTGCAGCTGTACAATACTGTGACAAAACCTGCTCCTTCACTCATGTATTTCCATCCTAAATCAAACGTGAGAAAAGCAAACAGAATTTGACCCTAAATTGGAGAGCTTTGCTAAGGCAAGCTATGTATTACAGTCACAGAAACCTGACCTCCAGATCTGTGGAGCTGCATATTTATGCTTTTCCAGTGCTTGAATAGATTTTAAAATAAGCCAGTCCATAAATATAAGTGAAAAATCTAACTGCAGCATTATGAAGTTGTGCAATGCAGCACTCCAGATCTGTTTTCTTCATAAATCTATAGAACTGTGGGCAATATGTAAGTAAATGCCTAATTTATTTCTTGTACTTCTAGTCAAACAAGTCATACCCCAAAGGAACCTTTTAGTAAAATAGCTAGAGTGTAATGAATTTTAATGTATTTTTTGAGGGTATCATTTGACATTTCAGCTAGAATCAAGGATTGTTGTTCATACATCAGAGACATATTCTAGACTTAAAGACAACTGGATTGAGTCTATGTAAATACACACACACATATGTAAAAACCATATATATATTTTTNGCAGGCAGATATCCTAAATGTTAAAATGATGTTGGAACTCAGAAGTAATTTCTAATTTTCCATTATCATCGTCTAGTAAAAGATTAAAATAAGAAGAACATTGCAATTCTTTTCCTGGTCTCAAGTAATAACTGGGTGTATTTTTATCCTGGGAGACTACTCACAGCTAATGACATAATTTTCATTTCAGATATTGACCAAAGCAAAATTTTGCCAAGTTATTACTCCTACAGAGATTATACTGTATTATGAAGAACATAGCAAGGATACTTAAAATTCAGATTCTCAGAAAATATGGTTCAACATAACTCCACCGAAGTAGCTAGAACTAGACCAAGCTGAAATTCCTGACAGTCTGTCACAGTGTTCCTATCCACAGTTTCACGGTTACTGAAACCTTAGTTCACCTTTACGAAATACATAATTTCATTTCTTCATTTCTGCTTGATTAATCACAGGTGAGCGACAAACTGAGAAGAATTAATGTAAAACCAGATCTGAATAGCAGCACTATCAAGCAATGAACATGACAACTCTTTTTTCCTAGAGAAAAACTGAACAACCAAAATAGGAGTGGTCAAAGAAATGCACATTAGCTTAAAAATTCCCACCATTTTCTGATGAAAGGAAGTAGTTATGTTAAAACTGTGTAACAGCATAATCAGTTGTCCACTGATTTGCAAAAGATAAGATAGAAGTTGCTTTAAATTATTTATAGTTATCCAATAGACCAGTGCAGAATTTTTTCCATTCTGTAGTTTTCTACAGTTTTGCCCTGATATGAATGCTAAATAGCTCAAGTTAATAATTCCTCCTCTTGTCACTGGAATGATGCCAGTCCAACACCATTCACCGTTTCGGGTGCATTTGTTAATGTTTTCCTTTCATTTTCCTACCTCATTTTTCTTATATACATTCTTTTGTATTACAAATGAAAAGAAAAATTATCTATTATCAATGTCAGTAGCTGTTTCTAGTGTCTGCAGAGAGTAGGAGCCTTCACCCTCTGCTATTTTTTCCCAAGTGTATTTACTGTTAATATTCCATTTCAGTCTTTCCATCCCTTTACTCACATTTTGCCACACTTGACTGCCTTCTTACCAATGTTGCTGCATTCTTGTTGCAGCCTCTGAGATTTCCCCCCAGTGTTGTGCTAGTTCTGTGCTGACTGCTAGGTAGCAATCACATCCCAACGGCACTACAGGGCTGTGTCAGATCAGTTACATAGGAGTCATATCAGATATACCACACTCTTCTTATATGGTTACCTATGAGGTGCAGTAGCTGAGGCACAGAGTTATATTAAGAAAAATGCCTAAGGACTTTTAGGGGAAATATAGGGAGCTGAAGAAAACCAATGTTCCAAATAAAAGAGAAGGGTCTCTTCCATTGAACAAGGCAGTGGAAAAAAGAGACTGTGTTAGTGATATTGCAAGCCACTGAAAATTGAGTGATTCAGACTTAGAAGCAATGAACAATTACCTCTCATATACCTTGCTCTTGGTGAAAGCAGTATTTCAGTCCTTCCCTCTTCAGGCTGAGGTCCTGTGGCCATCACCAGCTTGGCAGAGGCTGGAAATGTAATCAGGCAGTGCAGGGAAATGAGGCAGATGTGCACCTATGCTTTGGGGTCCGTAAAAGCTGGTGCATTGGGACTGGAGAGTACTGAGGACTTTCTGTGATCTGCTCAGCCAGGGCCAACGTTGTGTGTTGGGTTAAAAGTCCTTCCTCTGGGGTTGCACAGGGAGCATGGCTTAGCTCAAAGGGGAGAAGAGGAAAAGAAAATAATAGCCCAGGTAGAAACACTCCATCTGTTTGCCCAGACTAGGAGCCTGGAGATCAAAAAGGCTGCACATATTTCAAGTAGATTTCTCTGAAACAGGGAAAAAACTGCTATATGGCTTATGGTAATAGGCTGTTTTACATGGATTCTAATATTTAACACAAAATGGAGGAGAAAAAAAAAAAAAGAGAAGAAAAACCTTATTTGACCAACCCCCAAGTCTTTTCCAATGGACTTAAAATGTTTAAGTGGAAAGAGATATCCCTGGCTAGCCTTCCACAGCCTGAACATGGAAATAAATATAACTTTCCTATAGTGATTTGCTCCAGCACACCCTTAAACAACTGATTGCTCTGTTTTGCTTGATAATAAGTAGATATAAATATTAAAAATGAACCAGAGACAAAATAGAATCTGCACATGAGTATATAGCAAGAGGGAAAACTATGTTGATTGAACAATATGGAATAAAAAGAGAATAAGATATTTCCATAATTTTCTTATTTGCCATCATATGGAGAAATCTTTCAAATAGAGAAAATGCCCTGTCTTTTAGATTTTGTTCCAGAGCTTGTCATTACAGTTGCCCAAATAGCAAGTAAAAATAAACTTGGAAATAAAAATGATTACTTCATGGTACCCACTCAAGAATCTTGCTTAATACAATGACAGTAGACTGCCATCCCCTAACATAAATATATAAACTCTGCTAAGCAAAAAGAGTATTGGTAAATGTAGTAGTTAATGCACCATCTATTGTTCTGATATTCACCAAGCATCCCATAGAAATTAGGTGCATTTCCATACAACCATCACAATTTCTTTTTCCATTCAACCCTAGGAGTATTAGTTGGAATGTCAGGGTGGGAGTTGATTATGCAGCTTTAGCAGTGAATTGGTTTGTATCCAAACATAAAATGAGTTGTCTTGCAGAATGATACAAGGGGATTTAACTTTGCTGAGTCAAATTTCAGTAAAGCAAACAGACCCAGAGGGTCAAATGAATTAAAGGTACTGTGTCACTGTAACAAAACTATATTGCTAAACAAGCTTTGGATGGGGTTTGAGGTTTCAAATGCT
Organism: Pomatostomus ruficeps; assembly: GCA_013400735.1. Taxonomy (NCBI): domain Eukaryota; kingdom Metazoa; phylum Chordata; class Aves; order Passeriformes; family Timaliidae; genus Pomatostomus; species Pomatostomus ruficeps. The sequence goes on from VYZT01006013.1 coordinate 20,959, forward strand.
TGTTTATTCCTGTGGCAATACGGATCACATGAAATCTTTTAAACCCTGTGTTAAAGATAGAAAAATACAAAGGAAAAAAGAATAAAAATATTTAGAATGCAAAAAAGTAAGGCTTTAATTTTAAAACTCCGATTTTCATTCACTGTTTAAAGTCTATGTGAGAAAAGCACTAATGTTTAACAGGCTTAGATATAGTAAGAAAGACAAAGTATTGGGTTTTCTACTTCCGAAAAGAGAGTTATTCAGTTCACTGACATGGGCTGAAACTTCTGCTAGAGCTGTTGACAGAGCCCAGTCCTTCCCTGGAGAGGCAGGGCCGTATGGGTGAGGGACAAAGACAGCACAAGAGTTTCAGGGGAAGGGAACTCAGCCTCTCTCTTGGGTGTTGGCACTGAATAGCAAATTCATTGCTAGAAAAACTTCAGGACAGCGGATTGTATGTTGGTACACGGAAACATGGAAATTGCAGCAATGCCCTGCTGTCTCTGACATAGCTTTTTGGAAGCTGTTTATTAACAGCATCGCAGCAGCTCTCCTAAGGACATAGCTTTAATATCTCAAGCAGATTTTTCTCAAACAGAAATCCAAGGGAAACATGAAAAAGGACCAGGGAGGGAAGGAAAAGTACAAACCAGGCTGTTATGCTTTTGCTGCCTGCCTATATTTCTGCAGTTTGGGTCAAATTAAGCATCCTCAAGATTTGAGTCTCCAGGGAGTCAGAATAGCTCATGATTCTTCTCATTAGCAGGATTTACTCTACCGTGTCAATTTTACGCGACAAAAAATAGTCGGGTCTTGGAGTGTGTCCTCCACACCCACCACCCCCCTCTCCCATGCAGCCTTTGATGGGCAATGTGATTTGTCCAAAGATAAGAACACCAGGTGGGAATTGCAGGAGGAACTGTCTGGATGCTTGCATAATTAATGCATTCCAGAATGGTGATAACTGTGATTGATCTTGGTACACAAGGGCCTGCAAAAGGGTACAAAATTCTCCTGGAGATTGGGCCAACTGGGCAAGCTGATCTCCTGAAGCTGCAGGCAGCTTCCAGGTGGATCCCACCCCAGCAGACACCTGTAGGCTACATCCAGCCTGAAGATGGGAACACTCAGTTTTGGACAGGTGAGTAACAGGGCTAACTAAGATCGAGCCACATATGGAGATAAAATCCTAAAGTAGCTTCATGGGTGCTTTGATGCTTTGCAATTGTGCTTTCTGCAAAGCTGCACGTTTCCAGCTGAACCTGTCTATGTTACAGCCCTTTAGACCTGCTTATATTATACACTGCATTGGCAATATTCAGATACTGTATTAGCAATAAATCTCATCATAATCACCCACATAATCAGTGTCATACTTCTTGCACCTGACTGAGAGTCTTCTCTCAACTACTCTGCCAGAGTACTACCGAATGTAGTCTCACTTTTTTTATCTTTACTGGACATGATTCCAGCATAGTCCTTGGGGCTTTTCACTGGGTCTTGTTTTCTTGAAGAAGCTGTCATTTTGTGTTTAATTTTCACTGATCTTTGCAAATTGTTTTATGTAACAGTCTGAGCTGTACGCTGGTCACCTTGAACTACTTAGAGCATAGGCCTTGGCACAATAGGATCTAATTTTTCTTGTTTGCAAGGACATTCCTTATCTTCTCTAAGGAATAAAAATCTGTCTAGTGGTCACTAAAGATATTAGAATGCTTTTTATAAGATTAAATGCATTAATATTGCTGTCCTGTCTAAACAATATGAAATTGTATAATTCAGGACTTTCTACTTGACACACATTCTCCAGGGGAGCTAGTGTAAAACAACTCAGATGTGTCTGACATGTCTGACAGGCTGTAGGGGAAAATGTGCGCTGGTTAAAAATTCTGGTGTCTTCTGTGACAAAGCCTACATCTTGCAAGTTTGGTGTAAGGACTTAAAAGCTGATAGAAGACAGCTTCTGTGTCAGTGACAGGTATATGAAAAGTCATGGTGCATGTTTAATAAAGATGACTTCGATTTCAACAGAACACTTTCATAAAAGGTCTCATTTGCTACAGATGGACATGAGCTGTAAAAGGTGTAGTCAACAAAAGAAAATGAGGGGTCTGTCTTCCTTGGGTCCAGCAACACAGATGTTCAAATCAAGAGTATGGAGGATAGAGCTGTTCAAATGCACTGTGAAGAATTTCTCAGACAGAGATATTGGATACCAAACCTATTCTAGGTGAGAAATAGGATAATAAGAAGGAATTGGGGAGTTAGGGCAGTCCAGCCAAGTAGATTTGAAACAAAGAATGTCATACTGGGGAGTGAGCAAAGAGCTAATCAGATTGGGAGATCAGGAGCTGGGATACACTGTGACTTCCTGTAGGAAAAGATGGGGTCTAGAATGAAGTGGGGAAAGAAAAAGGATAAGGATGGCAAGAGGCTGGAGGAGACACAGTGGATTTACTCATATCTGGACTATACATCTATCCAATTACTTGCCACCCCAGCCAACAAGCAAATCCTCATTTCATGTTTCTCACCAGTGCCCATCAGCGATCCTCTTCTGGGAGTCCTTTACTCAGAGGATGACAGCCTGTGACTGGTAGTGGCACTCCATTAACTCAAGTAGCAGAAATCTGTGCTGATACTGCAGTTGTTCATCTGCTGAGAAGAATGAGGAACCATGATAAAATTCATCTCTTGCCAGCTTGTTTTCATTTTTCTTTTTTTATTTTTCTGTTTAAGAAAATAAATAAAGAATTTGTTAAAAACCGTTACTGACATTGCTAAGTAAAGCAATTAAAATAGGAAAGAGAAGAATCAAATAAATGATGTTTATTCTGCTTAATTAATTTTTCCTAATGTGATATTAGGAGCTTATCTCCCCTTCTTATCCCATTCTGGTCTGATAAGTAATTAGCCCAAACTCATTTAGAGCAGAGAATATGCTAATACAACATAAATATTTCTCCCAGTATGTGTTTTTTCATGTATTTGCTATACAGGCTTATTTTACACTCTCTGTTAGTACAGTGGAAAAACAAGAATGCAGCTATGCAGTCACCCTGATTTATCTGTTTTGGACATTGTCCCTGCTGCCCTTGCATTTAATCTCAGTTGTTTCTAGGCTGTGCAGTCTGGTCACAGACTCTTTCCATCTCTGCGTCAGATCTAGAATATTTTGGAAGTAACTTATGGAACAATAATGCCATGGTGATTTCCTCAAATATCTCCAAAATATAAAGGACCCTTTGCTCACTCAGAGGAGTAACTTATTGCTGCCTAAGAGGAAAATGGAAAGCTAATCATATTTTTCAGAGGAAAATAGGGGCCCATATTTGTGTCTTGGCTCTCATTCCCTCTCTCTTTGAAACAAGCCTTAATGTTCCAACTTACATAAGCTACGGCTGAACCTGCCAGATCAGCCTAGAGAAACAAGGTCTCCTATCAAAACTTATTGTTTTCAGAGACGAAATTAATCCAGTATTAATCCAAGAAAACTACTGAAATTGTTGAATAGTCTTAGTCGTTCCCAATGCTTGAGGCTGCTCCACCCAACCGATGGCCTGCACAAGGGCAGAGCTGCAGACGGAACCTGAAGGAGAAATAATTTTTGAGCATATTACAGCAAAAGGTGGACATTGCCCAGTTGTTCTTTGTGGCAGGGGCTCTCAGGGTGGAGCTGGCTGTCATGGACATAGGACCAGGGCACAGGAGGGGGTGAAGCAGGGCAGGGCAGGCAAGAATGCCCCTTGCTTAATTTTGTCCCTTGTAGCACTGGATCAGGCTGGCTAGGCCGAGGAGCCCAAAGGAGAGCCAAATAAAAGACCACACAGAGACAGCAAACGGAGAGGGCAAAAAGAGAGAGAGGGCAGAACCCTCTGCCTTTATTTATATGTTTTTACAAATCACCGTGGATTGGAGGTAGAAATGACCACCTCTCAATTCCATTGGTCAAAGCATCAATCTATCCTATTTCTCCACCCAGTATACTGGAATGATAAACACACAGACAGTTAGGAAAACATAGATAGTTGTTAACAAACCATGGCCATGTTTACAGAAGAAGTGTGAGAAAGTATTACAGAAAGATCTCACCCTTTTACCATTAAAAAGAAAAAAAAAAAGAAAAAAAGAAAATGAACAATGTTCAAGACAACAGTCCCCAGTTAGTGCTGGGAGCTTATCTCCACCTCTTGTCACTGCCCGGCCTGTTAGGGAATTAACCCAACCTCATTTACATCAGAGAATATTCTAATACAGTCTAAGTATGTCTTTCAGTCTATAATTGAATGCTCTAATTATATAACAAATTTGAATGTCACAATGTAGATTTACCTCATCACAGCTCTGTTCTGGGACCCATGACCTTCATCTTGATGCTTCCACTGCATAAAGGCAGGTTACTAAAGAACATGGTCTCACCTGAGGAATAACATGTATGATTACATGCAATGTGGCCTTATATTACTGGTGAGGCCAGTGCGAGCTATGATTTATATCCCTTTACTGCTGTCAGCCTTGCAAGCAGCAAGGGATCCAGGCAGTGACATTTCAGTCAAGGTTTTGATTCCAGAAAATAAGCTGTGCTTCGATATTCAGAGAAGTGTGTAAACACGCATGAAACTTATCTTCAGTAGATGCTTAAAAAGAAGGCACAAATTTAAGAGTCCCTCCTGAATAAAGCTCTTTACTTCAACCACTATATATGTATAAATACATATGGATCTTGATGGACAGACTCCCAACATTTTATACACTCACACTCACACACACATATACTCAGTTATTTAACTTGGAGGATAAGAACAACAGAACAACCTCATTTTGGAAATGAGGCTAAACCTCTGTGAAAGTAATGAAAAAATTCTCATTGTGAAGACATGTAGGAAACACTGATGCTCCTTTATGGAGGCAGGTGTCTAAAATAACAGCAGTCTGTACTCAAAACACAGACACAGGTTGCTGCTCAGGACATCGGAATATATATAGCACAAGAAGGTGGAAAAATTTTACCAGCTACCATTGAGGAATCTGGGCTATGTGTGGGCTTGATATTATGAGAAATGTGGGAGAAAGCTGAGAACAGACTGTAGAGATTTACTTTTCTAAAGAAGTATAGATTTAGTGCTTTTGTTTTAAAACTTGGCTAAGAAAGTGACTGGGAATTGTAGCAGAAACAATATATCCTGAATGTATTCAATATGCTCCCTTATTTCAATGACGAATGACCTCAAAAAGCACACTCAGATCTAAGCTCAAATTTAATAAGCTGAAACAACTTGGTAGATGATGCAAACAAAAAAGGACTACTTACTTTATAGATTTTAATAACCTTGGAGATCAACACCAGATTGCACACCAAATATTTATGGTTAAACAACAGAACTGTCTCTAATACAACACAGTTTGATTAAAGAGTTCTCATTCAGTCTAGGTAAGGAAAATAAACCATCATTGCTAATGACACCAGTAGACTCTAGATACCTTTGAAGATACATGAAAGGCAAAGCCCCTTTAATCAGGGATCAAGTAATTTCCACTCTGGCATGACTACCTGAGTCCCACCCCTGCCAACTGTTCTTGGCGTGGACTTTCTCCTCAATCCACCATGGCTGCAGCAATTACACAGTGATGCTCTGGCAAGAGGTCCCTGGCTCCTTGAAGTATTTGGTGTCTTGGGGGTTGCCATTCAGAGAACACACAACAATTACATCCCGTGCCCCCTGCTGACTGTGGTAGAAGGAGAGGAGAGGGGTGGTGGGCAGTTCAGTTCTATGCTGAGACAGAGACCAACATTCAGAATTTTTCACAGGCACTTTCTTTTTCTCAAGGCATCTATTTTTCCTAGTGTCTTTGATGTCTCTGTTTTCCAGGATCTATTTTAGCATTGTAATTATATGTAAATAATAATTCTAAAAAATCTCTTTTTCATTCTGGAACTGAATATCTTGAATTTCCATATGCTGAAATGAGCATGAGTGGTGGCAGACTCTCCTATTTTTACTGTCAGTTCTTTCCTAATTGCTCAGAAGTGGGATATGGACAGGACTGGTAAGCTGCTCTGCTTTCCCAGAATTTGTGTTTTCTAGCATGACTTTGATGCTTGCTATTAAGCTTTCAGGGATGTTTGCTTTGAGAATTGATTTTGAGTCTTGTTTGGCTTACTTTTTTTTTTGCTAGGTTATGTATCTCCACAGGTTTTTTCAGGTCTGTGGCTCAGTAACACAGTGCTACTAGCACAATTTATGCTTCTGAGATATGTGCAATCCACCCCACGGAATGCTGCTGCTCGTGCTGCCCACACAGTAGCTATGTATGAGAATGCTAAACAGCCCCAGAAAGCAAGTGCAGCCTTGTTTCATACCAGTGTTCAAAGTGAACCAGTGTCTTACTCGGATGGACTCCCAGATGCAGCCATCCACCCCTCTCTGAAAGGCTGTGATGATGGAGAAAGGGCTGAGAGCTGAAGTTCCACAAGGCATTCCTGAGGCCCATGCCAAGCAACCTGGAAAACTAATCAACGAAAATGGTGATGAGCAAAGCATGTCATTCCACGTGTTCCTTCAGGATGCTCTCTTGCACAAATATCTGGTTCTCTGGGCCTGAGTCCAGAGGCTGCTCCAATTCTATGTCATCTTGTGTGGTATTCCATTGCAAATGACCTCTCCTGTAGCATAGGGCAGGCAGACACTTTCCCAATCTCACATTTTAATATTTTAACAACTCCATGTTTCCCCTTGAAAAAATTTGGCATTTTTTCCTAGTTTTTTTCAACAACTTTTGAAATTTTACTTTTACAGTGACATCATGGTCTCTTAGCGGTTCCACTACAATCAAAATTACTTTCACTGTGTTTTTGCTGCTACCTACTGGACTACAACTTGCTTTTCTGATATCATCACTGCACCAATGACAATCTCTTTTTAAAGGTATTCACATCACCTCATGTCACAGAATCTCATGTCATACTAGGGCTAACTTTCTGCTGCTGACTTCTTTAAAATGCTTTGCTTATCCATATTATCTCTGTTGTACGTATTTCCCTATCTTTGCTTTTGATCAGCCCATTTCCTGTTTAAACTCCCCGTACAGGATTTTTGTAGCTTGGTAAACAAGATCTGTGGTTTCCTACCATGGCAGGTGTTTCAATTTCAAGTGTTAGGTATTTGATGCATCTCTGTTCATCTTTCCTTTGCATCTTTACAAAGGACGTTATTTGTCACTGATTTGTTTAGTCTCATGTTCCTTCCTATAATTCCACACTATTCATTGTCTCAGCACTATAGAATTTTTATTTCTGAGGTTTTTATATTCTTTATGATGCACCCTTTTTGCGCTTACCCAGTTTGTTCTGTCCATGTTAAAGCTGCTACAGATATATCACACAGTTTTCATGAAGCAGAAAGGCAAATGTAATGGCTCACTCCCACTGAGAGGGCCCTGCCCACCCTTGACTCCTTCCAATGTTAATCACATGTTTCCACCTCCTCCTCATGCTGTGGTGCTCATCTGTCTCTTAGGGAAGTAGTTCAGCTAACTAAATCAGCAGAAAATCTACCAGTTAAAAAAAAAATAATCTTCTCTCAGGTTGGTGAGATGAAACAGCTCACAGAGATGTTGGACAAGGGCCAACACTAGCTTTGGAGAGAGACTGGGAACACCAAGACAGGACCTGGAGAGAGACAGGATCACCCTACACAGAAGGCAGCAGCCGAGTTTTACAAAGATGTGGGCATACTGGAAAATGTCACTGGAAAATGAGCGTTTTCCCTCTGTAACACTATTTCTCCACCTCACCTTCCCTTGGTTCCAAAAGTAACTTAACTCACAGAATCACTGAGTGATCCCATCTGGAAGGGGACTCAGGAGGTCCTTGTATGTTCATCGTTCTCCTTGCAGGGCTAATGCTTACCTCAGACCAGGCTGCTCAGGGTTTTATCCATGTCTGGAAAACCTCCAAGGATGGAGAGTGCCAAACCTCTCTGAGCAACCTCTGCTAATGATTAATTATCCTCACAGTGATTTTTTTTGATTCTTATAAATCTGAGCATGGACAAAGTCAGAACATCATGCAGGACTGTTTTGTTTTCAGCTTCATCTCACTGATTCCTAGGTAATTTTGCCTCTGAAGTTCATCCTTCCCAGACTTTTCCGCTTGGCATTACAAAGACCATCACAGATACCACCAATTATACAGCACATCTGACCCTGTGTGGTGTTTATGTCAGTATCTATTTTGGAGCCTTTTTGCCATTTGGCAAGACCCACATGTTTAAGCCAGCAAGGTGCTTAAAATATATCAAACAACAAGTACAGATCAGTCTGCCTCCTACCATATTGGTAGATCTTTCACACTCGTACTATTTTAACACAAGGCCTGGGTAGGCTGTGTGACCCTGAGTCTGCTTTACCAAAAAAAGGTTGCTAACCTGTAAGTGACAATACAAGCACTTAAGCCAAGAAAGACACATAAAAAAAGCTGAAACAAGAACAGAAGTGAAATTGTTGTTTGGCAGCAGTCACTTGAGGACTCACAGAAAAATTAACTGAAATAACTCTAAAACTCTGAGGGAAAAAAAAGATCAAAAGAGAAGATAACAACTCAGCAAAACTGAGGATCATCCTATTGCAAGGAGCAATGGAGTCTGGCACTTCCCCATGTGATTACCATCTGCCTGACCAGCAGAAATCCAGTGGTTACCTGCATTAGAGGTGGTGAAGGTATTAGTGCTTAGGCTAATAGCACATTACTCACAGCCATTTATTGTGTGTACAATCCAACAAATAGCATTATTGCTCCACACTCATAAATTGTGTTTGTGATCCTGCTTTTGAACCTCCATGCAGAGGAAAAGACATCATATAAAAGTGACCAAAAATGCTGAGAGGGTTATACTACATGATTGCTCTATCTATTTCTTGATGGCTGTATTCATCTTCGGTATTAAAGTGATCCATGAAAAGAAAGAAGCTGAGTTTTGGTATTTCTTAATTCCTACCATGGAGGCCATTTTGGAAATGCATTCTTGTGTTCTTCTCCACATTTCTCTGTCATAGCCAACATTGTGCAACATCCGTTTTGGCATGTGGGGCGCAATGCATTGCTCAGATCACCTGTTTGCTTGGCACACTTCCCTCTGCTCCATCCTCGCTGCCAGATGATGGTCTGCCTTCCTGGGGTGACTCAGCCTGCAGGCTGGCTGGCTTACCTGTCATTGCCCTGTCATCCACACGTGGATATGCATCAGGGCAGGATGTGGGTGGAGATGGAAGCGCAGCCCAATTATAGAATGAAGAATGCAGGTGGGAATGCATGAAATTAATATTGGTAGAGTGCAAACTCTGGCTTTCTTCCTAAAATCTTAAACTCTACCTACCTCTCGTACGAGGACTTCCAGCAGAGCAAAGAATTGGGCTGGTGTTGCAGTCTAGGGATACAGTGTTCAGAGACACATAATGGATTCAGGCAATTCACCGTGTCATCCATTAGCCAAAGAAGCTAGCCACCAAAGCTGGAAAAAAGAAAATAAAAAAAGCTAGGAACAAATGTACAGAAAAGCTGTTTTTTGAAGTGGATATAAGCTATCATTTTATTTCAGCTAAACAAGATTGTTAAAAAAATACATTAACAGTGGTGGAAGTGTCAGTGTTTGGGAGAAAACGCTGAAGAAGATGGAAGGATGAGAAAAAGTGACAATTTGCCTTATGAAGTCCCATGCTGTCCTGTAGCAAGGTCAGCTGTAATCCTACAGACTCATCAAGGAGACAGTTGTCTTGACTTTGGGGAAGGAAGGAAGGAAGGGTGAGTCTGCTGTCCTGTACATTTTTGCTGTGTGAGCAGCCCTCAGTGACTGGCCAACACACGATGATCTGCCCAGCAACACAACCCTGGCAGGCTGCCAGCACTTGGTGATTTAGTCCAGCGGCAGCACTGAAAACTTTCTTTCTCCATTGGTGAATGGACCAGCACAGATGTGTGACCTCACCAGGCTCAACACAGTCAACAAAACACTTTTGGTGCATGCACAGTTGTTTATCAAGCCATGCAAACATGCAGTGTTGCTATCACCTCAAAGCAGCACAGTTAATTTTAACATACCCTGAAGTTTCCTGGAAGTCAAGGGAAATCAAGTTTCAATTGAAATTTGGGCATAAGCATAAATGTCTGCCCAGCTATGGCCTGTATACGTGACCTGATGCCTGGTTTCTGTTTTCTGGTTTACAAATGTTAAGAAAATCCTTCAGTTGCAAAACTACCCAAACTCTCTTGCAACATGAATAAGACCTTTGTTTCCTCAGATGTAACAGAAAATTTTACAAAGAAAATGCGTGAGTTATGGATAGGTGACCACATAGAGCTTAAAGGGTTAAAAAGATGATTTTTCCATGCTCACAATTAACCTTGCTGTCACTAATTCCCATCATTAATTATTGCTGCAAATGAGCAGCTTCCTAGAGAAGAATGGGACTCAAATTACTGTTGGAGCTGAAGGAATGGAGGGGTGCAGCTCACCTTCTCCAGCCTGAGACCTGTATGGACACCAAGCAGCTGACACTATCCCACTGGTCCCAAAGCCCATAGGCAGTCCAGACAACCTGCCCTTTTCCCTACAAAACTGGCTGGAGCTGGGGAAGGAGCTGGGACAACAAGAAAGATGATACAGATACAAGTCATGAATCCAAGCAAACCCTGCTCCCATGGTTCCAATACTCCACTACAAATGTATCTGTCAACTACCAGTGGTGTCACCTGATGGGAGCTTATCAAACCAAAATTTAAGAAAAAAATAATTCAATCACACACAAGCTAGTGAATCCTATTGACATCTTATTAGGGGTTTAGAACACATTTTGAAGCAAGTAATAATTGATAGGTGGATAAATGGGAAAAGAAATTAAAATGCATTGATGACTTGAAAAGAATAGATCACGCTAGAAATCATTTTATTCAATAAAAATTGAGAGAAACATGCTTTTGCAATACTGGAAAAAATAGCATTTGGTATAAATCAAGCCCTAATGAAAGTATTAAGTGATGCTTGTATGACTGTGTCACATTGGACATAGTCTGTATTCAATATACACAATAGTGATAGGTAATATAATTTAGGAACGCATAACATAGATAATCAGCAAAAAATAGATCAGTAAGTAGGGCTAACCATTATCCCTCTTCCTGCTTACACTCTCAAGACTTTCAAACACATTGTTTGAGTATTATAAGCTTTATAGTTACATTTCATAGCTAAATTGTGATTAAAATGTGTGATATATACAAAGGCACATGTGATGGGACTCCATATGTCTCTGAAAAATATGGACCCAGTTAAGTTCAAGACTATGGATAGAGAACACCTGAGAAGTTGGGATACAGCCCCAGGAAACGGGTGAAGGATATGAAAGAGAAGAGGAGAATGCTGCTTAGAAAGGAACTGGAAAGGAAATTCAAACACAAGAAAAATGGGATGATGTATGCCTGAGAGGATCCTCAGCAGCAAGGACATGACATGCGACCCAAGTACTCCAGTATATTATCACCACTGCCCTAGTTATTAGCTTGGCAGTTCAAAGTGAATTGTCACTAAACCAAACCAAGCCTATGCTCACCTGCTGTCTTCTGTGCAAGGGGGAGGGGGTGTTACATCCTTTGGTAAGAGCAATATGACTTGTGGTTTGTGGAACATACCCCAAACTCAGACTGATGGAGTGGAAACTGAAAACAAAGTCCTTTAAGCCCTAAGAGATTCAGTGTAGGAACACACATTTACCCCTTTTCCTGGACAGCTGTCCCCAGACCTCCTCCTCCTACATCCTTCCTGAAACTTCCAAAATGCCAGAAACTGCAACACAGACTCGGTGCACTGTATTCCTTCTTCTGAACAATGCTCTCCCATCTGGTTACCTGGTTTTGTAGGTGATAACCTAATGACTGCCACTGGTACTTCCTGGGATTACACAGTTGGGTTTTCCCACAATGCTTCTATCAGTTCATGCCCTTCTTCTGAGAAGAAAAGTTCTAAATTTAGGTTAAACCATCGTGATACAAATGAACAGTTACCCCCAGAACGGCTCTGTGGATTGAATAGGCTGAATTGAGACATTTTTTCTTCATAAAAGTGTATCACTGCAGTAAGAGCAGTCCACTGATCTCTTTAGGAAGAATTGATTAAACAGAAAAGAGATACTGAAAGAGCCTGAGCTAAATGGGCAAAAATAGAAAAAAAAGACATAGAGGTGGCTGGGGAAGTGAGGTAACTGAAAGAAAAGAAAGTAACAATGAGTTAACCAAGGGGAGAAAGTATATGATGCATTATTTCATCCAACATCACTGACAAAGTATGTCAATATCAGCAGATTCCTGGCTGGATCTGTGGCAACCCTGGAGCTCCATCCTTGCAGCCGATGGGGAGGGAGCTGCAGCCAGTTTTGTTTCACTCACCAGGCAAGGCGCAGAATCGTGAGGCCCTTGTTAAAGTCCTAGAGTGGTTTAAGCAGCTTAAACTGCTTTATAAGCTTAAAGTAGCTAAGTCTTTAAAGCTGCTTAAAGCTATTTAAGCTGCTTAAGACACTTTAGTCTGTTGGTGTGTGCAGTGAGGCTGTACCAACACCCTGACCTGCAAACCGCAGAGTCCACCTTCAGATTTACAGGTCCCAGCAATGAAATTGCCTTGCTGGGGCTGCCCTGAGCAAGCTCAGCTCAGCTGAATTCTCTTCTCTTGGGTCACAGAATCATAGAAGAGCTTGGTTTGGAAGAGACCTTCAAAGGTCTTCTACCCCAAACTCCACTGTCTAATTGCCCCTCTCTGTGCTTTGGGATTAAGCCTGCCCTTGACACCTGACAAGTTTGTCCCAGGGTCTTCAAAATTCTGCAAGTTTTTACTGCTGTTGATCCAAGGGTGGGGTGTCTAATGATACATCCGATGTGAGTCGGATTCATTATGTCAATATTTATCCATTTGTGCAGCAAAATTCGCAAGCTCCAGTGGGTTTTTTTATTAGAGAGAAAGTTCTGTGCAGTATGAAATCCTTATTCTGGTGTCTAAATGTCATGTATAGTTTTAAAAGAACAAAAGAACCAGTGGACATTCACTGAAGTATAGCATATAAACACTAAACCTAAATATTTCTGAATTTCTGGGAAGTCATAACCCTGATCCTATCTTTGAGGCTTACGATCATCTTTTACTAGACTAAAATAACAATTTACACTTAAAAAACTTTGAGTTCACAGTCATATTTCTGTCAACAGTACAGTTGACTCTGATGAGCACAGATTTCTCTAGAAAACATTTTTGAACCAGTTATTTTCATGTTAAATACTGACTAGAATTTGTCAGAAGTTTTATATGTGTTTGAATTTCTAACAAAGAGCATATTTTCTGAAAAAATCCTTAGTTTTAAGTAATAGAAAAAAAGAAAAATAAATAGAATTGCTCAGTTTTCCTTTGTGAGTAGAATTTTAAAGAGATTTATTTTGAGCTAACACAAAAAATATCATATTGTAGAATGCTATTTTACTTGCACAGTAACTCTGGTTGGCATTTTCTTTTGTATACGAGGGCTCTGTGCTCCCATAGCTAAGATATGTATATATGTGGTACACCATGACTGCAACATTTGGAGGTTTGAATGTTGAATTGTTCAGTTGTAATTCAACCCCTCAAAACTTTCCAATCTTTTCAAAACACTTACACTTTTTTTCCTCATTTCCATTCTTCTAATTTTCCAAAATAGAAAAGCATCCTAAAACTTGGAATAAAAAGAATTACTAAAACAGAGAATTTCTCACAGGTTGAGAAGTCTCTACTTGTTAGTTTTACTGACATCTGTATCTATGCTGTTGTTTTGCAGACCCACTGGCATAGAAACAAGATTTTGTCCTTTTCCATTGGCGAAGATGATTTGATCTGTGTTTATTCTGGATATGTTTGTTTAATTCCTCATTTGAGTACTATCATAAATGATTAGGTCATTACTGCCCTGGGAAAAGAACTAGCTTAATAATTAACTTGTGCTTGCAAAGCTCTTCAACAGCTCAGAAAAATACAGTAGGTTGCACACGAATCATAGAAATACAGATTTGGTTGGGATCTCAAGAGGTTATATAGTCTGTTATTCCTCAATATTTTTAATCAAAGTTGTACCATGCCTTCCTGAGGTAAAATAAAAACAAACCAAAAATCCCACAGCACAAAATCAAAGGAAGGATGTTTAAATTAAAAAAAAAAATACCAGAGAACAATCTGTGCAATATCCCATAACAGCAAAAGAATATGCCCAGAACCATACATGGAATTTTAAAATGCTTTCTTAGTGCAAATATGTTATGGATTACCTTGTAATAATTTGTATACTCTGTCTCAGTTCTGGTGATCTCAGCCACCTGCTACAAAACATGCACCTGGTCCATCTCTGAAGTTCAAAGAAAGTCCACAACTGTCTTGATAAGTGCAGATGGTACTCCCTCCGATTTGTATCTAAAATCAATAATGACAAGGATTATACAACCTTCTTGGGTAATATATTCCAGCAATACTCTTTTCTTCTAGTTAGAATGAGTTACTGTAATACTTATTATAGTATAGCTGAAAAAGGTGTCCTTGACATTCTCTGTGTCATTAGTGGGCATGAAAAAACATAACACTACCCTCTTTGTAATAGCCTTTTATGTAGTCAAAGACTGTTGAATGCCATAAAAACTTTTTTTTTTTAAGATTAAAACAAAACTAGAACCTGCAACCTTGCTTTATGGGTCCAATTTTCCAGTCTTCATCCTTGTTGATCTCTGGACTGCTTCCAGCTGATCTACATCTTTCTGAAATTATGGTGCCTCAGAGTAAAACAGTATTTTAGCTGAGGCCTCACCAGTGCCAAGAAGAGCATGCTATTTATCTCATCTTACATACACTGTTTTGATCAGACAATTCAAGAAAATCTAGAATTACATTTATTTCTTTTCCTCAACAGCA
>VYZT01006013.1:35922-51395 GCA_013400735.1 Pomatostomus ruficeps
CTTTTCCTCAACAGCATCACACTGCTGGCTCATTCATGGCCCTCATTAATCATTAGATCTTTATCTGCAGTGGCATTTCGTAGTTATGCTTTTGACTTCATCCTCCCAAATGTAGCCCTCTGTGATTGCCTTTGTTCAAATTTTTCATGTTGGATTTCACAACCTATCAGGATATTTTTGAATTCTAGTTCTATCCTTGAGCACATTTTGCAAATTTTTACATGTTGTCACCTACCAAGCTCATAAGAATATAATTATTTCTAATTCTGTCATCTAAGTCTTTATTGAAACGTTAACAGAAGCCTGTCCATTAGGAGCTGTGCAAGACATCTCCAAGTGCAGCTACCAACAACCATGTATTAGGTTTACTTTTGACAGTGAGGAGTGATTTCAAATGGAACAGCTTTCCCCAGTTCATTTATGAGTGTACAGGGCGATGCCAAAAGCCTTATTCAGGTCAAGACACATCTTGGGTCTTACATACAGTCATTTGAACTGCTCTTCCTTATCTGTTGGACCAGTTGCCTTATTCAAGAAGAAAATTAGATTAGTTTGACAAATTCATGTTGGATGCTTCTTATCACCTTCTTCTCATGGCATGTATGAATTTACTTCTCAATAATTTGTCTCATTATCTTTCCCAGTATTGACGTTAGGCAGAGTACTCTGTAATTCCCTAGGTTCTTTCTTTCCCATTTTTAAAAGCAGGAACTGTTATAACCCTGAAAACAGCCAACAACTTCTTAATAATGTCAAAATCTCAGCCTGCTGTGAATGCCAAATTAAAAAAAAAATAACCTTAATAAATTTTTCTTTTCATTTTTTAAAACCCAGGTGCCATGATGGAAGAATTAATGAAGAACAAGGCTTTAAACCGAGTGGGTGTTTGGTTTAAAATAATTTGCAAAATGTATATTATAATGTCAGATTTCTGCTAATTACCAAAATTTGTAAGTATGATGCTGACTGTATTTCCCTCTTAGGCTACAGAGTTGCTGTAGGCCCTAATGACTTATTCACTCTTCCAGGAACTCTGGAGAGATAAGTCAAGAGCCCAACAGGTATTAAGTGAATTTCAGCAAGCACTAGAGACTTGCATAAGTCTAACTTATTCAAACATTCTTTTACTTCTTTTTTTCCCTACTCTGGCATGTCATTCTGTTAAAAGAATAGTATTGTTAAGTACCTACTGTTTATGTGTATGTGAAAAAAGTAGCAAAATTAATAAAACATTTCCCTCGACTCTGGGTATCTGTTATTTGTGCCTCTGCCCTTTTCTTCCTCTAACTTCTTGGTATTTATAGAACTACTCTTTCTTCCATTTTATGCTCCAGGAAAGTTGTAACTCATTTGGTGACTGATTCTTTCTAGTTTTATCCCTAGATGTTTATGCCACTGCTTTATTACCCATCTCACTTATATGCCCTTGCTTTCACTCTTTGCAGGATTTCCTTTTTGATATTCAAGTCACTGGAGAATTCCTGATGCAGCTGTACTGGTCTCTCACTACTTATCTGTCTTCCATATCAAGGTGGTTTGCTCATGCACCAACAGCATGGTTTCACTTACTCACAGGTTTATTTTCTTTATCATTTCTTCACATGGGACAATTCCTAGCAGCACCCTGAATTGCTGAGATAAACAGTGGTCAGGTTTTTTTATTAACTTCATTAAAAAAAACCACCAACCAAACCAGTGTGTTTCATCTGACAGTTTTCACATGAGAAAAATAATAGGTTTAAAATAGATAATATGTGGCTCTAAGCAACTTAATTATATCCCATTTTAAAAAATTACTTTGCCAATGAAAAAAGTCATGTCAGGATTTCAGCATGATGATTTATGATTCTGTCATAATGACAGATGTTCTTCATGCATCTCTAACACTGTAATCTGGAATCAATGTGCTTTTTTTTATATTTGCTGGTAAAAAGAAATGCACTATATAAATACATTGTTATTTGTCTTCAAGGCCTTGGCCTGCATTAGTTTGGGAAACTGGCTTGGTTTTGAGACGAGTTCTATAGTAAAACCACTGTAACAGTGATTTTGTACCACAAAAGCAGCACTGTAGTTTGGGCCCCGTTACTGGACACTTACCAGACTGATATGTTCAAATCCAGGGAGGACCTGGCTTGCTGCTGTGCTCCTCTGAACCTTGGCAGACGTCAGATAGGGTATCCAGCTTCTTGGTTCACCCTGCGGACTGAGATTCCCGATCTTAAGCACCCCTTGTCTGTGTTCAGGATTTATTACCCATGGCCCTTGGCTGTTGAGAGGCAGAATTTGAGCCTAGTGGGAGAGAGAATCAGTGAAGCATGAACAGAGAAACACATTAACTCACAGAGGAAGAGAATTGTCAAACTGTCCCAAAAAGGAGTTTTTTTCTGCCACTCCCCACCTCACACACTGCAGTTTGATGATCCTCCATCTCTAGCCCTTTCTTAGGTAGAATTGTTCTTGTATTCCATGTTTCGGCCTAGAGGACTGCTTGCGAGAAGCTGAAGGGCCATGATTTTAGTTCAATAAAGTAGTGGAGTGACACACATGAATATCTGTACACATCTTTTTTGAAGTTTTGATGTTGCAGTGAAATTACAGTGAGGCTCTCTACCAGCCCATCTTTGGGACTGCGATTCTTCACAGCATGGCTGCACTGGTGACAGCTTGTGGGATAAACATAACTGAGGTTAAGAGCTTCTGCAAACCATATCTCATCTTGCTGCAACAGCTCCTATGGGTTTCTTACTGTGAGGGCATTGCTCTCAATCCAGATGTCTGCTACAGTTGTGTTTATTGGTCAGTCTTGCTCAGCTCCGAGTTCTCAGGAAAAGGTGCAGAGAACCATCTTCCACAAAACAAAGAAGTTACAGGAAAACCCCTTTGGCCAGATATGACTTTATAGCCTCTCTTCTCTAGGAAAAAATGTGTGATCAGCTATAGTTTCACCCTTAAAAATGCAGTGAAATATTGCATCAATGAATGTTCATTAACAGTCAACTCTCTTGGCTGGTGCCATTTTTATGAGCTTTTTGATAAGATAGGCAAGGGGAAGAATCAAATACAAAGAATGGTTCTGCACTGAGGAGCAAAAGGTGTTAATTCATCTTTAAGATCTCTACTTTTCACAAATGAGATAACGAACAGGTGCAATCATCAACAGGTAATCCAAATCCTACATTTAAGACTGCTTTCATGATTATTATCAACAGAGGATGACATCACTACACTCTGGGATTTCCTGAAAGCTGCATCACATCTTAAACTAACCCAAGTCTGCCCTGCTAATTTTACTACATGAGTAATCGTGGGATACATGATAAGCAAAAGGAGATCGACTGTAGAAGATGTCTGAAGCCTTCATGAAGATGAAATTTCATTAACAAAGGAGTTTGACTAGGGTTCCAACAAAAACAAAATGAACTGTGTATGCTAAGGGATGCTGAGAGTCAGGCTAGTCTGGGAGCTAGAGAGGCCCAAGAATGGATCTCCACGGCTGCTGAAAACTCCTGACACTCATCCCAATCAGCTCCACAGCTCCCAGATCACAGCTGGTGCACAGGACACATGTGCAGAGCAAGGGCAGGGAAGTCTGTTTCTAGCCATAACTGCCCACGTGGCCATGGTTTGAGATACTCAACCACAAGCTAAACTTAGCACATGAAGGAAAATTACTCACATGAAAGCTCCAAAAGGGCTTATTTTCAAGATGGTAAAGCCTATCAATGTCAGTTCTGCAGAGCTCAGACACTGCTAAGTTGAAGGCTTAGACTCTATTCTTTAGGGTTTAGGAAATCAACAAAATTTAACCTTTAGACAAAGGACATGCAAATAACTCACTATTATGGTGCAAATACAGAAATCAAGTTTCACAGATGGTTACAATTCCCTTCCTTCCTCACGGCTGCAGTTCTTTCAATTTATTTGGTCTTTAAAAAAAAAGAAAGCATATGACATTGCTCAAAGATTTATACGTACAAAATCAATACATTTGTCAGTTACTACACAAACTGATTTGGGTTTGAAATATTTACAACAAGGGAGAAAAGCAAAGTATGAATGCAGTTCTTTGTATTTTACAAAGCTGTCCTGTTAATAAAATGTTCTTTTTAGTTTCCTCCATTTTGCAGAAAGCTGGAAACAATAAATAGTAATAATATTATTTCTTTTTAATCATATACCTTTAAATAGAACCCTTAAGGGGAAAAAAAAAATCTTGATCATGGTCATAAACAGATATATTCCTGCACTTTTAAGTCACAGCCATTCTGTTAACTTTAGCAATTTGGTTCATAGCAATAAGGTAGTTTTGAAGCAAATACCCAGACTGTCCCCATTTGTCACATATTAACTGATTTCTCAAAGTAATGTTGGTGTGCACAAAGCAGATTTCTGTTGGATGAAGCCAGAACTCTGCTCCACAGCATTCCAACCCTCAATGGAGTAATTGCTCCTAAATCCTCATATGGACTTTCCAAGACACAAGGACCTCCAGCATGTAGTTAAGGTACACACATTCCCTGAAGCTGTCAGACCCTAGAGAGTGGCTTCAAAGCCTGAAGCAGGTTGCACAGTCAAGTCCTGCATATATCTTCCTATGTGCTGCCAACTGCCCATCCTCAGTCTCTTTAGCAGTGTATATCCTGCTGCTTTATTCTCAGTCATCCAGATTTTAGATCTGAAACTTTTCCTTTTTCATTTTTCCTGTCTTTTGCTGCTGAACCCATATTTTTTGTATTATATTTTCCCCCTACTTTTGTCTCCTCTGCCACACTGAAAGAACTCTCTTATACCTGCCAAAACACTCAGGTAATTTTAGTCTGCAGCCCCAAAGAAATTACATTTCCAACAAATGTGTACCATGATAGAAAGGAGTTTTTCAAGGGGGATAATAACTCAGTGGCAGTCCCAGAGGTTGAGCAAAGCCTTATGAACGTAGTTGTAGCTGCAGTAGGCTGGAAGTAGAAGAATAAGATAAGAATCTTGCCAAAGCTTCTCTCTCAGAAGTCTTGGAGATAAAAGTCTTGAAGAGCTTCTCAGATGTCACCCACAGCACTACTGAGGATAAAATCTTCATACCCTCTTTACCTGTGGTGTACCTACTCACCTCAAAGGAATTAGGGACCAAGAAATAATGGTCAGAGGCTGCAAGACTAAAGGATGGCAGTCATTTACTTGGACATGGCTCTGGGTTCTGAAATTTTCTGTGAGGATGGTGAAAGTATGGCACCAACCTACAGAAGAGGGCCTTGATGATGCCCTTCAGCATTCAAAAGTCCTGTACTCACCTCTGGTTATCCTGTCTATTTGCACAGTCAGCACAGTCCCAGTTGTTACATTTATTTAAAAATTTGTGTTCTATATGCAGAAAACTCTGCATCACATTTGAGCCTCAAAAAAGGATTATGGAAGGACAGTGGCATTTTTATGCTCTTCCAGACCAACATTATTGAACTGCTCAAACATGATCTTCACAAAGCATTGTAAACACTATCATTACAATGCTTAGTCAGACCCATGACAGGTCCGGTCCAATAGGTAATCTCAGTGGAGAGTAATGCTAAATATCCATGAGTAAGTCCCATGACTCAACTGTTACTTCAATATACATGGCTGAATATACATTATTGGAATTAAGTCAGGCAGTGATGATGATCTAGCATTTCTCCACAAAGTTGTTAGGTCTGACACAATTAAGAATGTTAACCATGTGTGCATGCCTTTTTAATTACATGTTTAACCCACCAACAACTTACTGAAACAACATAAAACTGAGAAAATAGTTTAAATTTCTTTTTAATCTT
This sequence comes from Pomatostomus ruficeps, assembly GCA_013400735.1. NCBI lineage: Eukaryota > Metazoa > Chordata > Aves > Passeriformes > Timaliidae > Pomatostomus > Pomatostomus ruficeps. The sequence continues at coordinate 41,727 of VYZT01006013.1, forward strand.
TTGAACCCTAAGGATGCTAATCTAAGAAGACAGCAGCAAGCAGCTTACTCACCACCTTCTTTAATCATTTCTTATTTGCTTGTTTTTCTGAAGAAATGCATGTAACCACTCAATAGAAATGCTACAGCCTACTTCAGTACAGCTCTAAGGGAATCCTCCAGTGAGACTTCACTACAAATGCAAAAAATCCAGACAGAAATTATGTAACTGTAAGGTAATATTATGATTTTTTCACCACTCTGGATTGATGAGAAATCGGGTGTCCTTTATTTTCAATTAAATCTAAATATGACATATAAGAAAAAGAGTTATTGTAATTTTAAAAATATTAAATGGACCTTGTCTCTCTTTTTTTCATGATTTCTTCCTTTATAATTTTTTGATTGTGAAGAACAGCTCATTGCATACTAGTGGTAATGCAAGCACATTGTTTTGAGGTAATTAGTTTAATTTTCCAGACCAGCTTCATTTTGAGGTCTCTTCATTACCCTATCAGCCACAGCCAGCCTCTGCACATCCTGAGCGCCTCATCAAAATGCATTTTCCTCAGCCTAGAGCCCAGCACCTACAGCTCATTCGATTGGGGTATTATGCATCTCCTCAGCAGCCTCTTCTGTATGCGCTGTCCATATCTACGCCAAGCCGCTCCCTCTCTACCCTTTTCTTTCTCATCCTTTGTTGTAGCCCAGCATTTATTTTCAAAGACTCCTCTACTCAGCCTTTTATGTTCGGTGCTTTAAATCCTTTTATTCCCCTGAGCATTCCCAGCTATCCATTCTTTCCCGGAGAGGGAGGTGGATCTTCCTTGAAGTCATTATTCTGGGAAAGAAGACTGGGCCCCGTTATTTGATTGATTTCACAAGTCATTTAAATGAATGGTATGTAGGCACAACTAGCAAATGCTTGTTAAAATGGTTAATTTGATCGTTTCTTTTCAGTGATAGTGGGAGAACAAAAAAAATCACAGAATGAGTAGGTGAGCAAAATGGCAAAATTATGTTTTGTCCTTTGACATAATATTAAATGACAGCATAAATCCTATAGAAATGCTTATGGAATGTTGCTATATCTACCAAGAGTTCATTATGTCTTACATTATTAGAATGAAAGGCAAAGAAATGAGTGATTATATTATGATGTTAAAGCTGCACCAATTTTTATTTAAGCAATCTCATTACTAGCAGTGCAGTGTGCCAGAAGAATGACTGGTTCAGTGACAAAAATCCTCTCCTATTACAAAGCCCCTTTTAAGATAATTAGCAACAGGACAGAAAATAAGTTACAAAATATCTTTAAATGTAGGAAAAATGGGAAATTACTCTGATGATCTAAATTTACCTTAAACATTTGCTTGTATGACAAAATCACTAGAATTATTTGTCTTAGTGGTCTTCACACAGAAGAGGTTGAACACTTAAGTAGAGTAATAGGACAGGAAAGACAGTGACAGAGCTCTTCAAACAAAATCTTGCCATGATCTGCCTCACTTATATACTGTTTCAGTCAACACCAGAAATTTTGTAATAACTGAGGGGGAAAAAAAAGAAAAAAAATAGTTTCTTCCTTAAAAATAAAACTGTCTACCATCAACTTATTAAAAACATAAACAACTTCCTGATCATAGCTGAAAGACCTTGGGAAAATACCACATAGGCTTCAAGTGATCAAGGCTATGTTTCTGTTTCCAAATATTTGGGTGTGATTTCCAATGGCTTTATTGGGAGTTGCACCTGTAATCTACGAATGGAGAGAAAAATATGAACATGGAAATAGAGACTCCAAAGTCATGATTGACAGAGTCTGCAAACAAGCCTGTGACAATAGCTGAAAGTATGGTTGGAACTCGCACCACTGAATTTTGCCAGGCCAGTGCACTGATGACAGGCGTCCTGTGTTTGGAGACCACATTTAGGCATAAATGTGTTCCTTAATAGCACAGTCTTACTCTTAATGCTGGAATTTCCTATGAGCTCAGCTTTTGCTAACCTCCAGCCCTGCTTCCTAAATTGCCTGTCTTCACTCAAACAGAGCAAAGGAGCTGCAGTAACTCACCACTCCTCCCTGGCCAAGGACTTCTCCCAGCACATCCCTGGACACATCATGGCCAGCAGTGTCAAGCCCTTTGCCATCACCTTTGGCAGCTCCAGTCCTAGGGGTACCGCAGGGATGGCTTCTGTGCAGAAATCCCCAGCTGCCAGAAGGCCTCTCGAAACCACAGGAAAAGGTACAACACTGCTTTAAGAATGACATTAAGATGTTTTTGAAGTCTTATTGCAGTTGGCCATTGGACTAAACTGCCATAAGGCACTCCTTTTAGAGGCACAAGCATGGCTCCCATGAGGGACTGTTTCTCCTTGGTGGTTAATCCTTCAATTGTGTATTCTCTCTGTCAATAACTTTATTATATTCTTAACAAGAACAAAGTCATATTTCAAGCACCTCTTTCTAGCAGTGACTGGGAGGCACCTTGAAGCTGGTTGTCATTGTTAAGCTTGCCTATGGGTACAAGCAGCTTGCTAACACTTCCCAGACCAGAGAGCAATGACCCTTTGTTCCATGTTAAGCCCTCATCTTATCAGAGCTGTGGCAGCAGGTCCATCTTTATCAGAGATGTGCTCATTTCTTGATTGAAATTTCTTAGATCTTTCTGAAGTCAGCTGGGAATAGTGTGTGAAATGAAAGGTCACTCTTACTGAAGTCTATGCAAAGCAGTGATTTCAGCAAAGCAAGTATCCTTTAGGGTGTATAGTGCCTTCCATACTCCGGTCTCTTATATGCATGCAGAGATATGTTTGCATAACTTTTATTATTTATGCTCTAGACCTCATCAGTTTTCCATCACATTAAAATGTGATGATTTCATATGCATTCTGTGGAAGCATATGCTGATCATCCTGAAAAATATTAATCATTTTTCTATGGTTTCTATTTTCTACAGCCATTGTTCCATTATTTCCATCTTAACAGTGGATGAAAACTTACCCACTGGTGTCATTATAAGATGACAGTCTCCTACCAGGGCCCCACTAGCAGCATAAAGCATGTTTTTAAAGAATTAATTTAATAAAGAAATAGGAACTCAGTGACAGGAAATAGCATTATAAACTTTAGAACACCAGGAGCATAATTAGTACTGTGGCATGATGATGAAAGAAGGCAATAAAATAATTTTACTTCACTCTGTAATTCTTAAAGCACTGAAAATTAGCTTGTCAGCAGGGAAGGGTTGGTTTCTTTCCTTTCAATTTCATCTGTATGCTTTCTTACTGTTATTTTCTTTTTAAAAGATCACAGAACACAGTGAATACCATACAAATGGATTTTGAATTCACATGGTACACTAATGAATGCCTTTTTTCTCGCTGATAATCTCACATTTAGGAGTTTCTAGTGTCCAGAGAATCACTGGTTCTGTGGTCCCAGGAAAAATCACAGGATGTGACTATTTGATCTGTCATCTCTGCAAAGCCATGGAGGCTCAGGAGGGTGGAGATAATAGCATCACTGTACCAGCCTTATCCAAAACAGAGAGAGATCACATGGGTGGCAACTGGATAAATTCGGAGTGACAAAAAGAACCCACATGCTTGATATATTTAAATTTTGTGGGAAACAAAATAATGCAATATATCTTATAAAATAATGGTGGATAAATGATATAAAGGAACAAACCACTAGAACAATTGAAAATATATTAGAAACAAAAGATCAAAGGACACCAAGTGCCATCTCCACTTTCTGTGGACATCCATGTCAAAACATCCCATGTACTACTCGTTATTTCTACCCTATATTAGAAAACCATTCTTTAAAGTGCTGATTGATCAGAGAGATCATTGTGCTATAGGTGTGGAAAGATGGCTGGGAAACCCATGGGTAGAGGACTGGGGGTACATTGGGAGGAAACTGAGGAGTTACATTCACATCCTAACAGATGTTATAATAGTACAGAGATTAAAGGGTAAAGTACAATTGCTGCTCCTTGGATGGAATGTGGCTGGCATGCTTGGAGATCTGTTCCACAGTGATTCCCTACACACGATCTGCACCTACTAAGGGGGTTGGAATGGAGGGTGGAGCCGAGTGGAGAAACTGAGGCCAGGAGCTGTTGAAATCTTTGCAGGGAGGAGAACTTGATGGTGAAATCGGTCTCCTTGGATGTACTTGGTTTATGACATAATTGTAATATTAACACACACCTTCATCCCAAAGGTAAGACCATCCCTCACTGGGTTGTCTATTTTTTTGACTGTTCCTTTGAAAGCAAAGTGAGAGAATTTTACACCGCTCAGTAACAAAGGTGTATATGACTAGAACCACTCAAGCTCCACCTAAACATAAAGCAATGGCATAAGCTGAACCTAAGTTAGGTATCAGTACTGCACTTGATTAATATCCATTTTACTCTCGGGTATTTATTTCCTGTTGACCGTATTTATAATATATCTACGATAGCAAACTGAAACATATTGGATGATATCCAGTTCTGGATGCAATCTGATCACCTGCTTTTCATTTATCTTTATCTTCAACAAGGTACTGGAATTCAGATTTCTTTAGAAAGAGAACACTCAGTCTGAGTTTCCATACATAGTCAGTTTGCTGCTATTTCATTAAAACCTAATTTAGACTAAACTAAACACTTCTCTGAACTAATTAATCTGAAGTGGAAAACTTCAGAATACTAAATCACTGATGGTCTCATGTTATATTAATAAATGTAGGCAGATGTATTGACATCATACAGATTCATCTCTGTGGTATAAAAACACAACAGAGAAAAAAAGGAAAGACCTGACAAAGATCTAAGTTTAATGGAGTCAAGTTTGGTCGAGAAATAGGACTGAGTTCTCTTATGAAAAAGATGGACAGGAATTACAGGCCCAGAAGGTAGGATTTCGTGATGGGATTTAAGGCAACTCAGAAAGCCATTTAGTCTGTTCCAGATGGTGAAGGCAGCATGGGAGAAGGAGCTCAGTGCCAACTGCGGCAAAACAAGCAGGAGAAACACAATATTTAAACAATTTCTACTGAATTCCATAAAAAGCCTCTATTTGAAAAGTTTAAGAGTTGTAAAGTTGTGTTTCCAAGGATAGGAAATGCCTGATTTAAAGCTTCCCAGACAAATGAAACTTGTAACTCTTAAATGCACTGTAAAATCTTTAATTACAGGATAACATGTATCTTTTTACATGGCACCTTTAGCCTTTCTGTGCACATGGATGGCATACATTTAATGAGCAACGATTCATTAGCTTGTTTTATCCTCATTGCTAAGTGCATGGCCTCATGCCTCATCTACTATATCCTATCCAAACTCTGACCTCAATACACAATTAGTAACATCCTCATAGGATCACCCATGTAATTTATTGCTATACTACTTAGTGCTTCACAAACATTAATTAATATCTCTAACCTCCTTGTAAGATCAGGTCATTTTTCTTATTTTTATGTTTTAGAACAGTGTAAGATTACAAAGGACTGAATTTTATTTTTCCAGGAAAGCCTACATTCCTCTATGGTGGATTCCTATGTGTGTCTCCTCTAGAGGAAATGATAGTTCGTCATTTCCTTTTTTCCATCCCTGTGTGAAGCTGGAACCCCTTCCTCTTCAGGAATACCATGTCATTTGGCAAGACAGTGAATCTCTGCCTTTGACTGTTTGAGGGCAAGTCTATCCCACTGGGCCATCTGCAGCCTGAGCTCTGACCAGGCATTTCCTTGGGCAGCAGGGTGAGATAGTGAACAGCCACCTATCCAAATCTACTGTTTGAAGGAGAGAAGACAACTGTGTAACCAGAGTCAGAACACAGGTGTACTGAGCTTCTTTTATCACGATCCTGCATATTCACGTGAGCTACCTTTAATTTTAGAAGTTTATATTTGCATTGCTCCCTGTGAAGCTGAAACAAGCCTGAGCTGCTGCCATAACCAGCAGGAATTTTTCCCAATAGAAAATAACATCAAGCACATTGCTCAGTCCTCTGCCTTCCCAGACCCATTAGATCCCAAGTTTAGCAGAAGCACCGCACACAACTCTGTGATGAGCTGTGGTAGAAATATCATCTTGGTATGGGTGGAGCAAAATTAGGAATTTTTAGATGTGGGAGAACAGGAAGAAGTGGAAGAAAAAGGGATGAAAGAAAAGCACACGTTAATGGCACCTAAATTAGTAGATCATAAAGTTTCCGACACAACTATCTGCAGTTTCTATTTCTAGAAATACCAAGATGGAGAAAACAAAGGGCAACCTAAATACAACAGCCTACGCCCAGAAAGAGACAAAAGAACAATGAGTTAATCAGCAGTTTTGCCTAATGACTCACAGAGGTGGGACAAAAGGAAAGACAAACGATTCACAGTCACTGGCAACTTTTAAAGGGTGTAAAAGACAGGTTCACAAGCCAACCGAATGGCTGCCATTAATAAGAACAACCCAGAAGACACCATGAGAACTAAATAGCTAGCTTCCCTAATTCTTTGTGACCACAAATACTTTTGGACAGACCATGTGCAGACACACCTTCAAATTCCCAACAGGAAAGAACGAGTAAAACTAGGAGAAGAATGCCTGCGCATGAGTGATATCTGCTTTGTACAAAATAAAATTATTTTTCCTTCTTATGCTGCCTTTTGTTGAGGGATGCTCCATTAGATAAGATTTGTGGAACAGTTCTGGATGCCTCTCCATGGCTCCTCTGCCAACAAGTGAAGCCCTAATATACAAATCGTCTGAGCTGGCTAAGCAGAAGCTCGTGCTCACAAGTGTGATTTCCTCACAGAAATAGGGTTTGATTCAAGCCTCAGGTCAGAGGATGGAGAAGAACTAGCACACGATGAAGGGTTTTGGGTGGGCATGGGCATATATCTCTGGTTCTCATGCAAGGACACAGTTGCAAGCCAGCATCTGAGCAGTGCATAAAGAATGCTATGCAGATTTCAAAAGATGATCTCACCCATCCAGCATCACTCCCTGGCCCTTCATTTGGCCCTCTGTGATCACTGATAAGCTGTGTCAGTTCCTTCTACCTCTGCAGAAAGATGACATCCACACGCACTCCCACATACCTGCAAAGTTTCAGGACATCAATCCACCGTGGCACCAGCTAAACTTCATAGGCTGGGGAGGGGATTTTAAATATCAAAGCCTGCACACTCTTTACAAACAGTCCCTTCTCTCTCGCTTGTTAATGACTTTGCAAACTCCTGTTGCATGTAACTATAGTACATGCCTTTAAATATTTTACAAGATTGTGGTAGTCAACCTCTTCATCATTTATGGTTGAGCACTACAATATTTTGCAGATAACTGTAACACTAGAAAGTGTTAAGAAATATCATTCACATAATCAGAATTTCTCAAGTGTTATAAGAAATTTCTTATGTATTAAAATAATTTCTTTTGTGTTGTGACATCAGCATAATTAGCATTTTACTTTTCAAAGCACCTTTAACAAGAATCCATCTTTATAGGGCCATTGTGACAGAGGTAGGCATTGAAAAGAAATTCAAACTATTTCATTTGCACACAGAACTGCAAATAAAAGCCTGAGTTACAGCCTTATGCCATCAGGTATGAAAACTCTGTTTACATGTGAATGAGTAGTACATACTGAGTTGTATTTTCTTGTGTTATAAGTAATTGCGGCGAAAAACTTGCCAGAGCCCAATTACAATCAATTTAAGATTTATTAGCAAGCGGCAGAAAGCAAAATCCGCGCGGGGTGCCCGGGGGAGTCTCTGCTCCGCCAAACGGTGCACACCCCGGCCCCGAAAGGTCTCAGCTTTTATACTTTTCTTGTCTTCTGGGTCTTATGCAACCGGGGCGGGTACATTGTTTCTCCTTTCGGCTGCCGGTGTGATAACATTCTTCCTGGCTCCCGCAAGGTCAGTGATTTACACAAAGCATTCAAGCAACCTAAACAGCCTCATTAACAAACTTATCTTCCAGTGCATTTTTAACTATAGACAGCTTGTGGAGGAATCTTAACTATGAACAGCATGTAAAGGGGACACAGGCTACTCTGATCACTCTCTGTTCTCTCATGACCGGTTTAAATGAACAAACATTAAATCTAACTTATCACACCTGTGTATCATACTCTGCCCTCCTTACAGGTGAACTTTTAGTTTGGGCTCCATTAAATTACTGCAGAACAGGCTGCAGTCAAACACAGCAGCCTGATTATTGCCAGGCAAAATAAACTGCTTCAGTGTGTGGCTAGCTACAAATATTATGTTTGGTCACAATCAACATTCACAGAGAATTAGGTTATTTTCTATATCTAAAAGCTAATCCTTTATTGTAAAACAGATCCATGCCCTCATAAGCAAATAGAAAATAACAGTAAAGAAAGTAATGAAGGACTAGTTTGTTTCCTCTGCTTCACTTCAGCAGTTCAAGGGGACACCAGTGAGAATTATAATCATGGCCAAAACCATTACACAGTACAGCTGTAACATTAGTCTAACAGTCTGAGGCAACAGTTATCCATTAGGCTCAACACTCTTTAAATATTTTCCAACCCAATCAAGTCCCTCATCTGGCTCATTGCACAAATAACTATGCTGGCACAGAGGGTGGAAAAGAGTGGCAGAAAAGTGTGTGGCAAAACAGTGAAGGGTAGAGTGCTTCTTGTTCCCTCACCACTGGCAGCCGAAGAAAGCTGAAGCTACACAGTGCAAACACTCTCATGGAGTTCATCATCCTGTTCTTTAAGAGCATGGCAGCCTAGGTTAGTGGTGGATTTGGCAGAGTTAGGTTAATGGTTGTGTTGGAAACAATATAAGTAACTTAAATTATTATGCTTCTCTAGTAAGGCTTGATTTGCCTTTGTATTGGGGAAAGGAATTTTTAAGGAATATAACACCACTCTAGGGAAGATGAACTTAACACCTCAGCAGACTGAGAACAGCACAGGAGATACACAAGAGATTACAATCATCAAGAGTCATCAAGGGCCATTGATGAACGATTATCTCCAAACAGTACCCCTGACATAGTGGGAGTCACCTATTCCAGGAAAGAACTGATAAGAGAACCAAGCAATGAGGACCTGATCAGCATCAGAAGGGAAGAGATCTGTAACCAATAGAGAACCAAAAACTAAGCACTATGTGACTTAGAACCAATGAACATTGAACCAATGTATCTCTATGGGTTTTGACTGCATAAAGTGAAAAATCTGATAAAATCCATGTGTCGTGGAATGGTTTTCTCTGCACACCCGGGCTATGTGTGGATGAAATGATTTCTATGGCACATCCTGGCCAGAACACCACCCTGGCTGGAAATAAAGAAATGCCTTGATTCTCTAACACTAAAAATATTGGAGAGATTTTGTTTTTCCTGCAGTTTTGGTGACAATTTGACTTGCTAATCTTAAAGGACTTTTACAAAGTAAACGATTCTATGATTTTGTGATCATTTTGTGATCCTTGTGGTGTCCTTCCTCAAGGTCATTAGGACACAATATTTTAGACCTAAACAGTGAGAGGCCTGTGGTAGTATATTCAGGAGAAAGTCCAATCTTATGAAATGGTCAACAAAGTGTAAACACTACGTGACAGCTGATCAAATAGTAAGTCTACACGAATTTAGCAGCAATTTATCTGTAATGTGAAAAAATAATACAGGAACTGCTTTAGTGAAACATGAAGTTTAAA
>VYZT01006014.1:0-76748 GCA_013400735.1 Pomatostomus ruficeps
AGTCCATTTCCAGGATCTTCTTTTGCTCCTTAGGGAGAGGAGTTCTTTCCTCTGCATTTGCCGTGGGGTCCCTCCCACGAGAGACACTTCTATGTGAACTTCTATGGCNCTCCCCGCTCCAATGTTGGCACCTCACCCACGGACTGCGGGTGGCTCTGCATCCCCCAAGGACCCCATGGACTGCAGGGGGGACACCCCACCTCACTATGGGCTCACCACGGCCTGCAGAGGAAATCTCAGCTCCAGCGCCTGGAGCACCTCCTCCCCCTCCTTCTCCACTGACCTTGGTGTCTCCATGTTGTTTTCCCTCACATGTTCTCACATCCTCCTCCTTCTTTAACTAAAAGCAGCTGTGTGCCCATTTTGTTTTGACTTTTCCTTAAATATGTCATCACAGAGGCGTAACCTTTCTAATTGGCCCAAACATGGCCAGTGGCATGTCCATCATCTTCAGAGCCATCAGAGATTGGCTCTGCTGGGAATGGTGAAAAATTCCAGAAGCTTCTCACAGGAGCCATCTTTATGGCCCCCTCCCCACTACTAAAACCACAACAGCATTCTAGAGGGATCACCATCACATATTTTACAAATCTTCATGTCAAAGTGCAGGTCAGAGCAGGTTATCCATACTCTTGTCATTATGGTGGTGCCTAACCAAGAGTGGCCCCATTGTCTTTGGCACTGTATAAACACACACAGAGAGATAGACAATCGCTAATTCCAAGTGCTTACAGTCAAAAAAAAAAAAGAAAAATCCAGGCTTGGATTGGTTGAAATGCTAAGGGTTTTAGCACGAAAACCTCAGAAGTTATACAGACAGTGCTCATGAATGGGTGGAGAGACCTTCAGTAAAATCAACAGTGGATCATTAATCTACAGTTCTGTTTCTCTGCCATGAGGAAGGGGAGAATAGGGGAACGGAAGCAAAAAAACAGGAGGGGTTCTACAACTCTTAATAGCTGATGTTGTTTACTTCCTCAAAAATGCCACTGGCAGACGTTCCTTTTGGATATGATCAGAACAGATTTTAAATGCCTCTTTCCACACAGAAAATTCTCTAGAGCCTTATTTAGCAAGATCCCATGCAGTAACAAGAAGAGAAGTCAATCTGGCTTATTTGAGGCTTAGCATTTATCCCAAGATATAGGAAAGACATGGACATTATGCTAGGCTTTGAGGAAACATACATGCAATTCCTCAGCCTCTGGCCCAGAAACAAGAATGCCCATGGAGTATAGAAGAGCATCTCCTTTCTTTGAATTTCCAGATGGAATTTGTGAGACTTGCAAAGTGCTTGAATCTTCCATCATACCTACATGGCTTTGGGGTTCTTATGGCCTCAAGAATGCAGTAATACACTACTGTCTGCAAGCACACTGTTGTGGAGTGGTAGGATAGATCTGTTTGTTCATTTTATTCTTGATCCATTGAGGCTTTCTAGTCATTTTGTGCTTGTATTTTTCTGTTGACTTAGTTATATAAACTTCCTCTAATGCAAGAATAAGTATCTTTGGTGCTGTAACCCTAAGATCCTCTGCAAGGGATTCTGCATGAACTGCAAATGATCTCAGATATTGTGATCCTGTAGTGACCACTCAACTACAGTTGTATGAAGAGCTCTCAGACTTCCATAACAGCCACATGAATTGCAACCTTGATTGTTTCTGCAAGTTTAGCCTGGAAAAGTCTATGCTAAGTCTTTTGCTTAAAAGTTTTTTAGGTTTTTGTTGAGAAACCTGAAGAAAAACTAGTTTAGTTGCAAAGAAAAGATTTCCAGTGTTGGGTTGAAATTTTCGGTACCCAGCACCTAAAAAACGTAATTGCATTTGGCTTTCAACATCTGAAAACAAAAAAAAATATTTTTGCTTGACATAATCCCCCAAAGTCTGATATGGATTTCTTCTGGAAATGTTAGTTCTGTCCACAAAAATGTGCCAGTTTTAGTATCTTCTATTGTTGTCATTCAACTAAAACCCTGGACTAAATTTACTCACTTTTTTTTAATGATCCTTCCTGTGGCTGAGTTATTTCTTTTCTAAATGCATGCATCTAGTTAAGTTCTGAATTCCTTTGTAATGCCAGATCACATCGTAGAAGGAAGTGTGTTCTTCCCCACATGCAGGACAGGGAATCCCTTCTCATCCTCTCACTATGTACAGAAGCAGATACCGTGTCTCTCATTTCTTCCAGTTATTCACTGTTCCAAAAGCTTCTGTAATGAGCACTGATTGTGAATATTCATTACAAAGGGGAGCACTTTCTTGGTGAGTTCCCATGTGTCTTCTTCACAGTGAGACCAAGAGCATCACTCTGTTTGGGTAGCTTGTTACAAAAACATCATATGCCACCAGTGCATCTGGTTTAGATACTGACTTAACACCAAGCTGGAAAATGACAGCATATGATGTGTACCTCCCAAACACATAATATTGGTGGCATTTATTTGTGGTTGGTTACACTCTTTTTATTGGTTAATTTTCTGTTGGCCAATTAGAAACTGTCCACTAAACTGAGCACATTTGAAATGCTAAGTCATTGTGGATATTCCATTAGTGTCATTCCCTAGAAAGTTACAAGAATTTCAAGTTATGATGGCCTGAGGTCTGGGCATTTCCAAAACCTAAAAGCATAAACAGGTCAGGCAAGTTCTGAGCTTCTAGAGCTGTTTCACAGTCTGTGTCTCACACTTTCCTTGATTGTAGATAAATTCTTCTCTCTTATCTGCTTTCTAGAAAATTTCCCCGACATGTAAAGCCGTGGAGTTTTAGTGAACACTGATTTATGGTGCATTAGCACATTCAGCATATGTTTCTCTTAACTCTGGAGAAATTCTGGCTCTGCAGTGCTAGGAAATGGTCTTTAAAAGCCCAAGGCAGAGTGTTACACACATCAGAATGTGCTCTCTGCAGATGAAATTCAGCTCTCTGTAGTGACATACCACAATGCTGAGGTAGTTGCTAAGTTCTGCTTAAATACCAGGATGCATTTCATCCTGTAGCCTTTATTGATACATTAGAGAGCAGATCAGAAGTCATGTACCTTGACGTTGATTTGGTATTGGGACTAAATCAACATCAGCTTTGATTGCTCCAAATTACTCTGCATATTACAAAGCGCTGAATGCTCTGCCAGGGGATTAATCACCACCAACAAAGAATTAACTACGTGTCAAAGTTATAAAAGGAGGGGTTTTAAGAAGCCATCTCTTTATCCATCTTTGTGAAAACAAAGCAATGCGCAATAAGAGACATACAAATAATCAGAACACCCAAGGGGGAGGAGCAGAAGTGCAGAACAAGCTCCCAGCAAGACAACCTGATAAAAATGTTACTTTAAAAGCTTTTTGATGATGGAGATTATTGTATTTATGAAAGATGTGACAGGACACACTTGCCTGTAATAGCAAGGGATTGGAATTGTCAACTGGGGACAGTCCTTCTGGCCCTTTTCCTATCATGAAACGTCTGAGGAATTGCAATTAAACTCAGCACAACAGCTGTAAGTAGGGAGAGCTGCAAAAGTACAGTCAGGTGAAACTCTTATCAATGAATTAATAAAAGCAGCCAGTGTAGTGTGAAGAAAGCGGGTAGCAGGATAGAGAATGGTTGCACAATAAGAGGTAGGAAGCCAGCAGGCCAGTTTCTGGACACAGACCAGTGTCCTGTGATGCATTGTGTTGTGAAGTTAATAATTTCATGAAGCTTAGGACTTGTATCTCAGGAAAAGGAAAAGATCATTTTGCGTTCAAATGCCTGTCATCACAGCTAGGTCTGCAATACCTTTCCAAGAGCTGAAATAATAGCTGAAAAGGCTCATCTGTTTATAAAATCAAAGATAAAAAGACAGATTTGTCTCCACTGGAAGGTCAGTGAAATTTATCAAACCATTAAAACCACTTCATTTCCTCAGAAATCCTCCAAAAGCAGCCTCTCTAACTCTGTGTTTTTTCCAGACTGCTCACCACTTCCTCTCATCTTTATAATACAAGAATGACCCTCCTATCTTTCAGACTTGGCTTTGCTGAAGTTTATATTCCACTAAATAAATACTATATCGTGTAGGTCTTAGCACTAAAAAAATAACAGCCCATCTGGGTTTTTTTTCCCCTCTTGATGAAAAGTATCCTCAGGGAAGATTGCACGTCTATGTCCTGAAGGATGGGGGCAGGCAGTAAATCCCATCCATGATAAAAGCCATGTTCTGTATTTTCTCTTTTAATTCTTGATTATAGCTGTACACACACTTGCTTTTTGCTATTTTCCCATCTTGAGCACTGTCCAGACCTTAGAAACATCAGGGTCGGGGTTGAAAACACTGTTCTGGAGTCTGACTGATGGCAAATTTGTGGGGATGGATCCTGAAACTGACTGGTGACTAGCTTGTCATTACCACTGAGGACATTGCAAGCTGCCTTTCCTTCAGTCCTTTTCCACCATCCCCTCCTGTGGTCCCAATGCAAATGAAGCCAACAGGCGGCTGGACTCTGGCCACCTCCTGATTTGTGAGCATCACCTGCTGCTGTATCCATGTCACCCAACCCTGGAAGCAGTGGCTGCTGTCTTCTACTAACACCTCATCTCTGCAACATCGGCATCCAAGTGCAAGTGTGCCTAGAATAGCATGAAATGGTCTCCTGAGACCCTCACCATTGGCAGATCTGGTACATCAGTTAGCAGGAAGAGCTGAGGGCAGGAAGGGCATAGGGAAAGGGACAGCTCCAGTTAGGCTGGGGGCAAGCCCACCCACCTCCCCAGCAGTGGCAAGGGTAATGCAGAGCAGAATTTGAAAATGTCCCTTTTGATAGTCACTTGAGTATCTTGCTGATTCCACTGGGGTTGGTCTATGGCAGACCACAAGCGTCTAATACTTCTTGAGACCTTCTGTGGCAACAGAAAGAGCAGAGTAGCTCCCTGTTCCCTGGTGAAACAACAGTTGGCATTTGGGTGATGCAGACAGTGTTTCCTTCATGTGCCTAGAAGCATGAGAGAGGGTGGGGCCACATAAGCTACAAGTGACCTGGCCAGTGAGAATGAAATGTCAAGGAAGAGAGACAAACCCAGAGCAGACAACTAGATCTGAGGACAGAGTGCTATCTTCCATTTAATGAGGTGCATCTCTGATTTGTATGATCAAGAGTAATGGACTAAGCAGAGGAATTCACCTGCAAATGGGTTCAGAGAGCAATGTCCCCTCCTCAAGAACCTAAGATGAAAGGCAGGTCTTGTATCTAGAGGTGTCCATCAGGCTGACTTGATTTCTGACCAGTCTGGAGTGGCAGCTTTTTTGTTCTCTCTGATTTGTCCTCTGCATTAACATTTGCTTTAGGTTCTTGTCAAAACAAGACCAGCCTCCTGAAATGCAGCACACACTCTGTCCTGTTTAGTTTTGTAATGTTTTGTTTGGCTGCTGGCAACTTGCTCATCAGAAGAAACAGTATGTCCTTGGTCCATGCCCTAAGGAATCCCCTCCTGTAACAGCAGAAATCTAACAAAACCCACCCTGTCCATCAGACTTCAACAGAAATAAAGTAGCCAACTACATCAGCCTTCTGACAAAAGGTTATCAGAAACCCACTTGGGTGAAGCTGTGCAGAAAGTTCCGGGGATCAGCTTATTGGGGAACAAGTGACAGAAAGGGACTGCTGTATTAGGAAAAATTGTCCACATGGTCAAATGTCAAAACTACAGCTAACAGTAGTGGATGCTTGAAGGACAAGTGCAAAACCCTTCCTAATTCACCTAAATTCCATGACAGTAAGTATATCTTACTCTGACCCTTTCATGGCTGATTATCTCATGCCCTGAAGCTGAGCACTGACAGTGCTTGTGATTTCAACTTGGCCAGCCTGGGCTTTGAAGCCGCATGTATGGCTGGTGTACTGTAAGTGCAGATGCCATTATTTATGCTTTTTTAAGACATGGTCCATTCCCTTTACCTAACAGCAAAGGTAAATTTAGTCCCTTGTCTATCACATGTTCAATCTAAACTGTTTGTCTCAATAACATCTTGCAACATAGAGCCCTCTGAAAGTACTACATGCTTTACCAGAAAAAAGTATTTCCTTTTATCCTTTCAAGTCTATCTTCTTAAAATAAAGAGAGAACTCCTGGTCTTGTTTCATTGGAAAGTGAAGGAACAGTGCTGGTTGGAGTCACCTGCATTACTACCTACTCCTGCTTCCCTTCCTCATGCTCTCACCTGAGTTTAATTGTCCTGACAATATTTTCTTCTTCTAGAAAAGCTCTTCTTCCATTCACACCCTGCATTTCTGTAGCTCTCTGGGTAGACATATTCTATTACCACTGCTCAGTTCTCTTAGGAGCAAGGTGATTTGTGGCCCACACATACCCAAGCCTTTTATACTGGCAGTCATCCAGAGACCCTGCACTGACTTAGCTGCTGCCTCCTATCCCATCATTAACTGCCTGTTTTTCTTTCCATCACCTGCTGCAGCTGGTTCTAACTTCACTTGGGAGCTCTTTGAGGACAGAGCCTGCCCTTTAACAGGCATGTGTCCCACATTCAGCCCTATGGAGCACACCATGAATCCCACACTATTGACTGAGTGCACTCCCTTGACAATATAACACAGGCAAAGACAGCTCTTTAATAGGCAACACATCCTCTTCGCATAAGCAAGAGCACTGGCAAATACAATAGGATCAGGAAGAAGCTTGCTGAAGTTGTGTTTCAGTTAATACCAATGAGGCTGGCACCAATGAAAATAACGTTTTCTTTGTTAGCTTCTAAGCACTTCCAATTGTGTCTCATCCTATCTTTCTGATCAGTTTTTTACAACCAACAGTCACTCTCTTTCGAAAGAGGGTTTGAAATTATTCCTTCACAGATATATGGAACTAATTCTGCAAGTGTGTTTTCATGAATAGACCTGAACAATTATTACTCTTGCAGAGAATAATACATACTCTGTAAATGTGGTTTTAGTTGTCCTGAAACTGTTCACACATTATTAGTACTGTGTTTCATGAATGATGCTAGCTGGGAAGGAGAAGAGAAAAAAATGGAACTAACTTCACAAATAAGAAAGAGGAAGTAGTGTTCTTCAAGCTGTACCCCTATGTCTAGTCTCAAGAGTGTAGAATAGTCAAGTTAAACTCCCACACAACAAGGGAAGATGCAACCCTGCCTCTCAGCTGCCTGGAGTGTAGCTGTGGGTAGCAGGACACAGAGTGCCCTTGTAGTGTGCCGTTGGCCAGGTTTCAGTTTTTCCTCATGGCCAGGCACTGCTGTCTCCCCCGCTCCCCACCTCAGTATCTGGTTTTCCCCCCGGAGGGCTCTGCATTTCACAATCCTATACAAAGCCCACCAAATTCAAACCCAGCACTCTTTCCCCATAGGATACTTGTACCCTCCCCACCCCCTTGTGTTGGTATATACGTAACTGTAACACACGGTGCCAGCACTTCCCTGGCATGATCCTGGTGCCCGAATAAAACATCTGGGAAGCCCCTCCGCTTGTCTCTCCTTCCTCGGTGCGCCTGTATCATCGGTGGGTTGGGTGAAACCCTGCCGGACCTTCGCCAGCCCTCCTGCACTTCGGAGCAGCCCAGCCAGCCCCTGGAACCACGAGTGGATGCCCGGGGCCTTACCAGCAGCATTGCGGCATGCCCTGTCCAGAGCCCCTCCCCCAGGTGTGAGAGTAGCTCTCAGCCTCCAATCTCATGTTGGCTTTTCCTGACATAAAGCTCATAGTCCCTCCCAAAAGGAGGGGAATCTGTGCTTCTCATCTTGTGGGACAGTACTCCAGTCCAGCAGGATGAAAAGGGCTGTCTTCTGGCCCAATCAGTATTTAACCATGAATATCTTCAACAGGAAAAGTGGGAGGTAAAGATCAGCCAGCCCAGAATCCTTTAGAGACTGGTAATTTTGGGTAAGGAGGTGTCAGAGCCCCATGCTTGGGGCAGCTGTTTTACTCCAGGCAGGAACATCAACCTGACCTAGTCTTGCACCAGGGTCATTGGAGATGGGGAATCTCTTATGGCCTCCTCTATAACACATAAAAGGCTTCAATGGCAATAACTGCTCCTTCCTCACGCAGTTGCATAACTCACCCCCTCTTTGCCTTTGTTTGCATATGTCCATAGCAAAGCATTTCTTTTCGGATTACATGGAACATTTTGTGTCAACTAAAAACAATGACACTGATCCCCTTCCTTTGCCTGTGAGTTAAACCCCAAAAATCTACATTTGTTTTTTTCTCTGAATCTAAATTATTTTCCAGTGAGGCTGCCAAGCCTAAAATCACTTTGCCATGCAGCTCCAGAGATGAAATAAATGCATCCTCTCCCATACCTACCTGATTCCCAATGAGACACAGGACAAGAGACCCCAAAACAGCACAGCCTGGCTTAGCAGGAAAAGTTGTTGCTGATGTCCACACAGTAGGCATGAGGAAGAATTTTAAGTATGTTGGAGCAAACAATGTGTGGCCTTTTGGAGCAAGATTTTGCTACAGAATCCGAGGACCCTGACTGAATTCGTGGTCAATACAGCTGGGAAGATGGAGATGATTTGGAACTAGATTGAAAAATGAGGATTTACACAAAGGGCAGCATCTCCTTCCCCTTGCTCTGCTCAGCTGCGACAGAAGATCCCAATGCTACCTCCACTTTCCTGTTCTGTCACAGCAAAATAAGACCCCAAAGAGCCATTTTTGAGCATAATTGATCAAGCTCACTCCCCAGTTCTTTTGATCAGGCATGCAACAGATGTTGCACCCCTCTATTCAGCTGCTGGACTATGCTGTCCTGAGGTTTTTATTATACCTTTTGACAAGCAGATGCAATTTTTGTAACCAAATGCCATTTTTACTTTTTAGGGCAGAGTTGTACTTTACAGAAGAGAAGGACTATGCATTCAACAGACTAAAGCGGCTGAAGAGATAAATGACACTCTGAACCAAACGGCAGATACTGTTACTTTCTGTGTGCTAATCAACGCCCCCGACTTGGGACATCAAAGCCTGGCAAACCAAGCACAGAATTCAATGCATCCCTGAACTCAAGGCTGTGTGACAGGGACAGCATAGAAATGTCCCAATTATGTTTCACAAGCTGGCAAATCTTAGACGTGCCCTCAGAGGAAGACTGGCCCTGAAAGCAGGAAGATGCAGTGGGACACATGTTCTATGTGACTCCAAATGGAATTTGTGATATCCCTGCTTTCATATGGCACACTCTCATGTGAAATCTCCAGTGAGAATGATAAAAGCCTTTAGAGTGGGACACTCTTGTTCTGGTGGGCTTTCTATGGGTAAGCCGAAAGCTGATGGCAGAAGGCACTGCAAAGTGAGGATGAGTGGGAGTACTCTTCCTGGACAGTGTTGGTCGAGCTCTGACCCCACCACTGAATGGGAGAGCTTGGAAATAAGCTTGTTCCATTGACATGGCTCAGAGGGATTATCTCCTTCTTGACCTTACAACCCTACGGCTGATGAGCTTACCAGGTGCTTTTATCTAGCCCCAGCTGACACTGCTGAGGGGTTTTGTCAGATCTGCCGCTGTTGAGCAGAATACCGTCGGATGGATTCTCCATGCCCATTCTGTATTATAAAGGACTTGGACAATGAGGCTTTCACACCAAGAAGTGGGGCTTTCAGGCTGAGAGTCAGGGCAGGAGGACTGAATGAACCCACACTCATGGTCCAATCTGGTGTCCAACAGGAGCATGGATCTCAGCAGCTGAAAGGAGAGCTGAACCTCTGAACAGATGCCTATAGTAGGCATTTGTGCCTGCTATAACTCCATATGAGGGGTGTAAACACAAGCAAATAAACCAGCCATTCAGGGTTAAATGCAGTGCTCATGAACAGAGATGTGGCTGTAGTCAATCTACATCTCACCTACCCATCACCAGTGCTTCCGGAGCAGAGGATGGACTGCCAGAGCTGAAAAATGAGCACTGGCCGCTGAAGTTCTGCAGTGCACAGCACATGCACAAAGTGCATTTTCCTGCATCCATGTGGTCAGCAGCAGCTGTGTCTAGGCCAAAGGTCGATATGAAGACACACTAGATAGTTTCTTGGACTCCTGTGTAGTTCAGGCAAACCATTGTCTTAACCTCACATACACATGAATAGTAACAGTAAATAACTATGATATAACCATCCTTGCCAAACCACAGGCAATCTGCTGCTTTATAATTCATCACAGAAGCAGGTCCATTCTCTTTCCCATGTAACACTCACAGTGGAACAGAGAAACATATTCCCCCCGGATGGAGTGGGTTTAGACCATAATTCAGGATACACATACATAGAGCCTGTCTGAGAGTGACGCATGCCTGTATGTGTTGCATGTGCATTGCCAGTGTTTCCCTTTGAATGCCACGGGTACAATTTAATCCTAATGAACTAGTTCAGTCTTTTAAGGAACACATTAGCCATAGAGACAACTCCTAAAATGAAGTGAATTCCAATTAAATTGGATTTTGAACACAGACAGGGCTGCATGCTTATTGTTTTCATTACAGTAAATTTAGTGCTGGCAGCCCATTGTGCTGAACAGGCAGCCCTGGAGCATTAAGTCCTCTTCATCTCCCAGAGTGCTACAACACGAGCATTTGCTTCCACTACAGTGACCTGTCAAGTTGCTTCAGCCTTGGCTCAGCAGGGTCACTTCCAGGAACAAGGAGATAATTCAGCCATTATGACCCTATCCTACTCCCTGTTCTTTGATAAGTCTCCTAACAAAGGTACCAATTAGTGACAAGTGTGATGGGGAATTTTGCAAGGCAGGCACCTGGAAGCTGAGCTGAGACAAAGTGCTGGTGGCCATCGGCACTGCATTGGGAGATGCTTCCCCTTGGCACTCACAGGCACAGGGTTTAGGGGTGATTTCTGTGGAAAACCCAACTAGTGCAGGAGATGCAGGGTGTGCTCCAACTGTAGGCATTTTTCCTCCAGGCTGGTACTGAGCCCCTGCTCTCTTGCTATGTCTGAGATTGTTACAGATAAAAATCAGGCTCAGAGCACTGTTCTGTCACAAAGGGTTCCATAGAATATTTATGGCCTATTTCAGGAAAGAATAAGACGGTAGCTCTTACATCCTCACCACATATCCGTCTCCTCTTTCTAAATCTCCTCCGCACTGTTTTATTTGGATAATGCGGCATTCACAACGTGCTTTCCACTATTATATGCTGCTGTCCAGCTGTTCAGTGTCAGGCTTTGCTTCAGGCTTCTTTTCTCTCCAGTCGTGTGTCTTTCTTTGCACGTTTGATTCACTGATGTGCAGCATATGCTCCAGGGCAGTTCTCTTTCATGGGAAAGCACAAGACTAATAGATGATCTCAGGAATGATCAGATCAATTCATTAACCTTCTGAATAAAGTTCTCTATTGACCCAGCCCCTCTTATCAGGGAAGCCTTGGGTATTATTTATTCCACAAAATGGAAACGCTGCTCTCCCCCTCTCCCACCCTGCCAAGGTTATGGCCTGTGCTGCGGTGACCTTGAGGGTACTAACCCTTTGGAAGCACCGGGCTTTTTTCCCGTCCATGCATGCATGGGCACAGCTCCCACACTGCGTGGTGATGTGCACGTCTCACTGCACTTTGCATACACAGGCCTCTTAGCATATATTTGCATGAGGGTTATTGGTCTTCTTTTGCTTTAGCACCAGCAAGATGTTTGGCATCAGAGCAGCCTTGTTGCAGTGATTATCAGTACATGGGTTTGCCAAGCCAGGGGCTGAAAAGGCTTGGATTTGTCAATAAGAGACAGCTGGAAATAGGTTGACCAAAGAGGTTATGGAGTTTCCATCCATCATGGTAGTTGTTTAAGAAACAACTGGGCAAGGCCCTGAACAGCCTGCTCTAGCTGACCCTTCTGTCAGCAGGTGGGTTGGACTAGATACCTCCAGAAGTGTCTGCCCCAGTCAACCACACCACAGCTGTGTCATTTGGTGACCTTGCTGAGTGTATTTTCAGGTGAGGAGAATTAGAGGCAGCAGGGCAAAGGGAGTTTAGGGTATTAGGAAGGGCAAAGCAGCCTCAGTCCAGAAATGAATCCACACTGTTTCCTCCCAAAAACACATCTGTGGGAGAGAGGAGACTGCAGCATGAAGCCAAAAAGGTCAGGGCAGTGTTCTTGTGAGGCCTGGACACATGTACATTTGCAAGCCACCCCTGTTTGACTACCTCTCTTCTTAAATCCATCAGTTTAATAGCTCACAAAAGGCTACAGATTTCTTGTTGCCCTTATTGTAATTACTTGGATTAGCACCAAGTCATCTTTTTCAGCTGTAATATGCAAGAGACACACAAGGTTTTGTTCTGTGCCTATTTGTTCTTCTGTTTATTCAATACATGCAACCTATTAGCTAGATCATCATTCACTATGATCTTTCTTCTTACCCCTACTCTAATAATCTCCAAATGTAATTTTAAACATTCTGGTTATAGTTACCAGTTGTCAGGCTCTTGGAAAGTTTTTGGCACTTCTCAGCTAGCAAAAGTAAGCATGTCCCAGCTTCCCCTGTATCCTTTTGAATAAATGAAATAGTTTGTATCACACCACCACAACACTCTCTTCCTGGCAAGTTTGCCTCCCCAGTCTATGTGGTTCTTGGGGGAAGAGGGAAGGAAGCCTGTTCTCATTGCTGCCCTTCTGGGGTATGAATGAGGAGGGTTTTTTCCCTTGCCATAATTTTAGCATGAAAAAGAAAGGCATTTTTATGGTGCAAAAGGTAACACTACTGGTAACATTAGCCAGCTTTTACCTGCTACATTTTCATGGAAATTTCCTCAGGAAATTAAATTTCCCATTTGCTTTGCTATGGAAAGCTACTGGTAGCTGCTATCAAAGAAAATTGCAAGTACCCACAAATATTGTCATTTTCAAAGGCAAATATTTGCAGAGCATGAAGTCGAGTCATGGAGTTAAGCCATCCCTTTGGAAGAGTTCCTGTTGGCTAAGGCACTTCTGCTAGTGTCATTACTCACACCTTTTCTCTACATGGCATACCTATTTTGCCCTCCTTCACATTATTGTTACTGTAGTCACTGCAGTCCCAAAACAAGTACAGGACCCACCCATCCATTGTACAAGTATGGATAAACTCACTTTTTTTCAACTCATTCTTCTATTCACTCCCCTTTGGGTTTTCACCTGGAGTATGTTTGGGGACATGTTTTATTTCCTCTTTGAATGGATTTTTTTCTTTGAAATAACAAGTTATAAGCCACTCACCCTCAAAACAGAAGTGGTATTTGCCTTCAGCTTTCAGCATTCATCAGTTGCAATTTGAGCTAGAGCAGCTTTGTCCCCTGCACACACCCCCACCCCACACACACCTTTAAATAAAACACGGGATCCTTGAGCAAGCACCTGATTTCAGCACCTACAAATAGGAAATATTGTGGAATGTTGACAGTATGCCTTTGCAAGCTGATGACCCAAACACCAGGTGTGTACTTCAGGTCAGCACAGAGACATACCAGAACTCATCTGAATACCTCAGCCCACCCTGCCACATGAACACACCTTGGTAGTCCCATGTGAACACCGTCTCCAGGGCAAATTAGCAAAATTAGCAGGAACTTTCTCAGCAGGAAAGCAGGAACTTGCTTTAAGAGCTCTACAGTCTATACAGTGATGGATTCCAGCAGCTGACAGATATAGGCTCACCCAAGGTCCACCATAAGTCCCTCACAAGTGTCCCTAACTTGAAATTTATGCTCATGGCATGAGAAAACAAAGATCCATCGCGTACGGAGGCTTGTGTGAATGCAAGAGAGAGAGAGATTTGGGAAGGTGGGAGGAGAGAGCCTTCTGTGTCAGATCCCTGTAGGACAGCTGTATAACATCCCCTCTGAAAAGCCGCAAAACCCCTTAATGAGCGTCTCTGCTTTCTCCTGGGCAGCCACCAGGTCCCTGCCAAGACAGCAGAACAGAGGCTGTGGGGGTGATTTTCTTAAATCCAGCCACTCTAGTCACACATGTTTTTACTGTGGTACTGTATAAGTACACAGCCTCTGTGCAAGAATGTGTCCAGGAACAAACAGGTGGAAAACCTCAGTGTTTCTAAGAAAATAAGCAGGGGTTATCATTATATGAGGGATACTCCCTTCAGTGTTGTCATGGTAAGGATAACATATGACTGTAAACACCATAGGCTAAACATCTCTGCATGAAATCAAAGGGCTGTGCATTATCTGGTGAAGAACAGCTGAGAAATTCATCTGGGTTGGCAAAGAATGGCATTCAAATTATGAGCTCCAGCCTTAATCCTCCCTTTTGGATGGGCAGCTGAAGTCTTTCAGGATGGTACTGGAATCCAAAACCATAAGAAAAATAAAACTGTGCCTGAGGAGAGAGCAATTTCTGATTGCCACCGTGTTTGTGAACTCCCATCCAGAACACAGGTGGGGAGCACAGAACTGGTGGAGCACCCCTGGAGGTGATGGAGTCAATGGCTTCAAGTATACCATTAACATACACAGATGAAGATACATTTTGTAGGAGAGAGGTTACCAGAAGTGAGATTCAAGAAAGGTAGACTCCTTACAGCCTGAAGTGTATTTGAAATATAGTGTCACCAGCTGGCCTGAAATAACGATATCCCATGGCAATCTCCATGGGAGGAGCATCAAGGGGCTACAGGGGAGACTTGAGGTGAGGATGGTCTCTGTATATTACATAGCACTGGTGGGAGGCCACACCATTGGGAAAGTCCTGCTGAGGTCTGAGCTGAAGCTGGGACCATTGGTGACTGCTGATCTCTCCAGCTTACTACCAATAGAGACACCTCAGGAGATGTCACCACCTTTAATCCTTTTATCAGCATCATGAATTCCGTCTTTGCAGAGCAGGAATGGTAGCAGTTCCAGCCACTCTGGGAAAAAGTGCTCAACTTCTCCATTCGAAATACATTTACCTTTCCTCCTATTGTGGAAAAGGGACACCTTTGTCCTAGGACTTGTGGGTAAAACCTAGTAAACAACAACATTTTAATAAGAGTGAGAGAAAACACTTTTGGCTGTGCTGGGGCATTTGCTGTAGCAGGATTACTACTAGCTTAGTAAGATTAAAAGGGATCAGACATGTTATGTGAGAAAAAAACCAATATAAACTTTAAAGTTCTTTAATGCTTTACCCCTCCTGCCTCAGGTATGAGCCTGATAGAGTCTTCAAAGGCACCTTTCCATTACTCCTGTCACTCATCCTACAAATTGCAGTGGCATCCCAGTGTGGGCAGGGAAGAACAGCACTAGTGATGCATCTGGGCTGGAAGCTGCCAGGCACAGAGATGCCAGCCAATAGCTGTGTAGACTATGGGCTCCCTCCCAGCTAGTCATTCCTGTGATTTCCAAGAGGACCAGAGTTTCAGAGGATGCCAAATGAGCCCATGCAGGGAGATATCATTTGTCCTCCCCTCCGCGAGCTGGCTGCAGGCACGTCCGCCCTGCTGCAATATGCACATTTCAGATTATCTGACCTTCTGCAGTCTGGTTGTTTTGGTTGTGCAGCCTTGGTTTATATTTAGTCTGGGCTGGCTTTTGCTCTGCAGATCAGGTGGGAGGGTTTAACATTTTGTTTCTGGGGATTTGGGGATTTCTTCTTGCTCCCTCTCCCTCTTATTTCTCAATGATTTCTCTGGCTGGGTCAGGTTGATCTGTGTGGGATCCTGGCAGTGCATCAGAGTGTAGCATAAGCAGTGCTTGTAACATTGATTGCATTGTATACTCAGTCACTGGGCTGCTTGGGAGCCGGAAAACCTTTTACAAAACAGCAGATTTGTCCCCACTGACCACACTTACAGCAAGTGAAATGAATGAAATGCCAACCACAGTCAAACCTCCAGGTATATCTTGGGCTGAAAATGTACCAGGATATATCCTGTCACACTGCAGCCTTCTCACACTCACAAGAAATCAGTGCCAATTTTATTAGGCAATACTGCTTTTTTCTAAGGGTTATTTTGCTTTAGCTGAATTTTGTAGACATGAATCCATCCTCAATCACACATAGAGGTCAAAGTGATCTTTGCAAAGTCTGCTTAGTCCTGATTTTCCCTCCAGTTTCTAACAACTCTGTTTTGCTAGGTTATGGCCTCTTCTAGACCTCTAGACCACTGCTTCTACCAGCAGTGCCACGTGATCCAGCAGAGCAGTGGGGGTAACTGGACGATCCCATGAAGGCTTCTTGATTTCTCTTGAACACATCCCAGAGTTGTTCCCAGGAGCAGGCTTCATAGGGAAGCCTTTGAGTTGAGAAATTCTTTTCCTTGTGATGCTTCTGTGAATTGCTGTGTACCATTGCCTGCTCCCTTCCTCACTTAGAAGGCCAGCATGAGCACTCTGCACTTGCAGCTCCTCTGGGAGCTTCTCCAAAGCATCCATGAGGTATCCAAGGCAACAATATAGTGTCTGCAGAGAGGTGGAGGCCAAGGTCAGAGGAAAAGTGGGTCTGTGCCTAGCAAAAAAATGTTACCCAGGTTAACTTGGTGCTGGTGCCCGAGGAGAGCCAGAGAGTGATGGGGGGAGTAGCATGCCAAGACTGCCTTTCCCAAAGGTTAGACAGATGCAGGACAAAGCTTGCCAGGCACTGCACACACCCAAAAGTCAGCTTCTAATTTGAGAAATTTTCTAATGCCCAGTGCACTCTGAGGAATGCAGCCTGGCAGAAGACATAAGCTGAATGTGGAATCCTCCTGCCACACAGCTCCATACCTCTATCCCCAACAGAGAAAAGGGACATTGTGATGGGCAGGAGCACCATGCCAGGGAGGAAGCAGCCTGCCCAGTGCACAGCAGGCAGCCTGCAGCCAATGCCATGAACCCTTTGGGACACCTATGGATGTGGTCAGAAGAGAATAGCACAGTTGGGAGCTCTTCACACACCTCTGTGACAGCTTCTACATTGCATCTCAGCCTTTCTCCCTATAAAGTGAAAGAAGAAGGTGTGCAGGGAATGGGGTCTCAGCAGCCCCTGGGGGTAGGTGATGTGCCATTAGGCTGGATGCAGCTTCGTTGTTGAACAGGCAGAAGCCTCATGTGGGTTTTATGCTTCCATGGGCTTAGAGCTCTTCTGGTTCTGAAGCAAATTCTCTAAGCTGGGCTATGCTTCCCTGTTGCTCTGACACCCGAAACCTGGCATTAGGTTTATGACACTCGCAAGACAGCCTTATGAGATGTTTGCCAGGACATGAAGCTAATAATTTAATCAGGTGAATCGAGATGGGGTCCTGCAGCGGCTCATGTTGCATTATATAACGGTATCTATAGGAGACTTTGCTGGGTGATAGCCTGGATGCTGCACAGCCTGCTCCAGGATGGCCATTAAAGAGAAAGTCTGCCTCCATTTTGTACCCTGTCCAATGTCATGAAGTTTCATGAGGAGAGAAATGCTTCTTCTTTTCCATAAAACTGCAGCAGGGCTTTGAAAATTAAAATGGTTTGGTTTTATAATAGAAAATATTGTGTTGTGGCTGCCCACTTCCAAAGTGAGAGCCAGAAATGGTGCAATTCAGTCTGAGAGACTGCACACAGGTTTCCATCTGGCTTTTGAGTGGGTTTAGCAATCCAGTCAGCTGGCCCTACTGAGGCACTTCACCCCACACACCTGCAAAGGCAGGTGGCTGTCTGAGAATTGCTGTTCTCGTCGGCTACATGACATCTCCTGGGCCTGTATCACACGTGCATTTGCCTGTCCTTCCTTGGTGTGTTTGATTAGTATCTGCCCAACACTCAGCGTATTCATACCACTGCATAGCACTGACTGTGTGACTGCAGGCACTGCTGCAGCGTGTGACAGCACAACACACAGGACAGGAGAGTAGAAAACATTTAAAAACTGCAGGGGAGATTGCACTTGCAGAGGCAACATAGAGATTTGGTTTGCAACAGAGGGAGCATCAGGTGGGGAGGGACCAGCCCAGGAGAATCTCAGCTTTTTGGACCATTTGGACCCTGCTCATCCTTCCCTTCCTTCCAGGTGCCCCGCTAATTCCCCACTGGTCATATTGAATTGCAGATCTAGCAGCCCTTGGAGATGAGTCAATATCTAGGTGGGAATCCAGGGCTTACACTTAGGTTCATGCTGTTATTTTAGTTTGTGATGTTTGCTTCTCATTACAGTAAGCTCCTAGGAATGTCAGCACCAAAATAGCACAGAATCACAAGGTTACCTGATGAAGAATGAAGTAAACAAGAGGGATATTCTTTCTCTCTGCTTCTCTTTTATTATTTTTCATTTTTTTCCTTTTTTCCTAAAAAGAGGCATCTTGAGTACTGACACTGAACTCCAGGGTGAAGATTTCAGATCTGGAGATCAGGTGTATCCAGACACAGGAGGTGTTTTAGACAGGCTTGGCCTAACTCCCTCTTGGAAGACATGCAGCCAAGGTGCCAATGGGTCTGCAGCAGCTGTGGAGATGCCACCCTTGCTGGACACAAATGTGGGACTCTGCCGGTTCTGGAGAGCACCAGTGCTCTGGCTGGCATCAGCCTACCTATCTCTGGTAACTGGAGCTGACACTGCAGGACAATCCAGCAAAGTAAAAGGGTCCTTTAGAAGAACCTGCATATTAGGAGTGTTGGACTGGAAGTGCTGCCTCTGATCCCCATTTCCCAGGGCTTATCCCAGAGGAATTATGAGCACATGTAGTTCTGTGTTCAGGAGTTTCACCTGCAGCAGACCCTGGCCCTCTCTCAGAGGCACAAACAAGCCTACACAGCCTCTTTCCAGAACCACACTGAGGACTCTCTGGATACCAGTGCACAGTCCAGAAGGGTCTCAGAGCTGTGCTTCTCTGTTTAAACTCCATGAGAAATGAGAGCAGGCAAAAAACAAAATCAGTGTCTGGCAGACAGAGAGGGGCCAGGAGTAACTTCCCTGTTTCTAGGAAGGCAGTGCAGATGGTGGGACATATTTCAGCCTTGCAGTGGCAGCAGTGGTAACCTGGCACTAGGGCAGCTGGGGTCCAGTTCCCTCCTCTCCTGGGCTCTTTGTGTGACCTTGAACATTGGGCTTATATAGAGCCTGCATTGGTGCCCCCACTGCAAACAGCCTCCACCTACACAAGGGCAAGTGCATTCAGGACAGGAGGGGAGCTTGGTGACCCAAGGACCCCATTAGTATGTGGAGGGACCAGTCCCCTCCTTAGGGCCACAGCAGGAGATTGGGGTAGAGTCACCACCTCTGCTGCTGCTTCTCTGTGTGACTTGGAAAGGACATTGCTTGGTTCAAGTTTCTGAAAGGGCGCTTGGGAGGGAGGGTCACACAGAAACCTGGGCTCTCTGCAAATTAACAGCTCAGACTGCCAGCCTAGGGAGTGTGTTATGCTCCTACTCTGCCTAGAGGATGTCTGGGGCAGGAGCAGGGACAAACAGCAGGGGTCCCCTCAGAACAGAAACCCCCACATAGCTGAAGGGGACTGCTGAGGCAAACAACACTTTCCAGCATTAGCTGTTCTCTTCATCTCCCCTTCCACCTTTTCAGAAAGAAATCTACTATACGCAAAACTGGTTTAAATAAAACACCAAAACAGTTAAACATCCTTCTCACCAAACCAAAATATCCTGCATGTAGCAGAAGTTAAAATGGCAGCTTCAGCTGCTGTGCCTGGCTGGGATGCAGCGCTTCTGTGGGATCGCCCATATGCCAGATAGTTAAGATAAGCCAGCAGCTGTGGCCTTTTTCCCTGTCTTGTATACTAACAAAATGATAAAAAAGCCACAGTGGTTTCATTGGCCACACATGGCTCTGGGCTCCATGATGGAATATTATGCAAAACTGGGGAGACTCCATGTGATGGCGGTTCTTTCTGCATCAGCAGGGAAGGACAAGAATGTGGGGCACTGTTGTGGGAAGATGTGCAACAGAAATTGCTTGTCTGTTGTGAGGTCAGGGAAGAAACCTGGAATGTGGAGAAAGGTGAAGTAGAAAATAAGGTCCAGAAATGCAGCTTTGGCCTTTCCTCTTCCTAACCTTCAGCAAAGAAACCTATGGGGAGCACAGGCACAATTCCCTCACACATGTTTGCATTGTGCATCATACTAAAAACTCTATTGGAGTTGCAAATAAACCTGCAGCTGGATTGGGCAGGGAGAAGCCCACTGGTGCCTGATTTGGCGCTACCTGGCCCTGGCTTCTTTCTCTTCACCCCTTGCCATGCTCAGACCTGAATACACTTTGGAAAGAAGATTTCTGCTTCAAAACAGTGGCAATCAGTGTATTTGGCCAGAGACAGCCAAAAGGCAGAGGCAGGCAACAGCTGGGTGGAACACAAAGGAGCTGCGAAACAGTCAAGGTTAGCAAAAGGAGCAGCAGCCCCAATAGACACTACCTGCACAGGAAACTTCCAGGCACAGGCAAGTTTTAGTTTTTCTACTAAATGCTGCAGGGGCTTCCCAAGGGAGAGAGGTGACTCATATCTCTGTGATGCTCACAGGCCCAAACCAGCCAAGTCACAACTCAGCAAACCCAGGTTTTGCGCCTGCAATTAGGTAGCCGGATGGAGATGACTCATGAGATACTGCGGGATACAACATAACAGATGTCCTGGCCGAGAGTGCTGCAGGGAGATGCAGACACCTGGAAAAGCCGGGCAAGAGATTTCAGTGTGAAGTGGCTTTGAATGTAGGAAGATGTAGTTTCAGCTCGAAGGCCTGGGGACCTCACAGCTAAGCAGGGGAGGAAAGGTCAAGCTCGGTGTGGGCTTCAAGGTCTACTCAAGAAGCATGTCCTGTCAGGTCAGCTGAGTCCTGCACTGATACAGCTGTGTGGTCATTGACATCTCTAGTTGAACTTGAGCATGGGAACATGCACGGACCGTGGGAAGGGGCTCCATCACCTTGGTATGGATAAATCTGATGTTGAAGTGCTGGAGGAGGCAGTGGGTGAAAATGCAAGCTATTATGTTACAGTAACAATCTATTTACAGGTAGTTGAGATAGAGCATGGTGCTAATAATGCCAGCTCATGAAAAAAAAGAGAATATCTCTAAGTTGAGGGCTGAACCCCATAAAAATGTTGTAGGTGATCCTGAATTGCTTTAGAGAGAAGTAGAAAACTGGAGCAGATGGGTAAGTATGCACAGGGAAGATGGAGAGGAAACTGGTCACAATGGTGGGAATGCTGCAGGCTCGCCTGTTAGAGTTTGTTCTACACAGAGCCTATTACTCTTTCAAGTTATTCCATTGCAGCACTGGGATGAAAGCAGAACAGAGATCTAACATCCATTTTAACCACTTCCTCTCCCTTTTGGCTGAATAGCTGAGCTCACAAGACCCCACAAAGGTCTCTCTGCAATGGGATATCCATTCAAGTGACATGGAGAAATCTTGCTCCTCTTCTTTGACAGGCCATTCTCCTTCCTGGTGTTTTTCTCCTTTGGTGGCAGGCAGGGGAAGGATTTCACAGGGAGCACAAAAGGAGTGAGTGGGAACTAGTACACACCACCATGGAGGGCTTCCATGGTCCTCCATCACAAAAAGGTCTGAACTCTACTTCCAATTTTCCTCTGTGAGGAAGAAACACTGCACCAAATCCTTATCAATGGCTCTTCTCAGCAAGTCCATAGCCTTCAGGATGCGTGAGGAACATGGGCTGCTGTCTGCCTGGGGCTTCCTAGCTTTGGTGGCTTCAGACATTATCTAGTAGCATCTGTTTCCACATTCTCCTTCACAGATGGTGCTGCTTCGGGAACCCCAGACTTCAAACTTACACCCAGCTGCTGGATGTGCTTGTGCAAGGCCAGGGCAGCCAAAGCCAGGCAAAGCAGAGTGTAGCCTCCTTTATTACAGTATATAAAAGCAAGGGACATGTTTATGGAGGCCAGAAAGGGCTGGCTCAGAACTTGAGATATTCTTCAAAAGGACAAGAGCCAGCTGCTATGGGAAGCAACTTCCATCTTGGTCCTCAGTTGCATGTCAAACGTAACAGCAACCATTAAACAATAGTTGATAATGCTCACAGCACTAATAGCCTTGAGACATTGTACAAATGGACACTCAGTTAAATATTTGCAGTGAAATCTCTCTGGGAAGAATTTTTCTCCAAGTAGTTGGTATTTGGTCCATGTTTTATTTTTTCTTTCCTGTTTCAGAGTCTAGTTCCTCCGTATTTGGCAAGTCATCACATTACTTCCAGGTGGGCAGAAGATGGACACTTGATATTCATTTTTAGGTCTAAAGTGGTTCTTATCATTGCCAAACACCTGAAACTCCCCATAGTTTCCATTTTTATCCAAGTCTTGGACAACCTTAGCATAGCTTCAATCTTTTGCCTGGAATCAGGGTTTAAAGGTCAAAGACAACATCTGCAATAGTCTTGGGGGTGAGCCTGTGCAACACTGTATTTCACATTAAAATTTCCCTCATTTTCTTCATACACAAATCAGCTTTATATACCCTGTAAGAGTGCTCAGAAAGCACTTCAAGTTCCAGAGAACAAAGTGGAGGTATTATTAGCAGAGAGTAAAGAGCAGAGCTCTGTAAGCAGGCATCATGCTGATCAGGAGGTTTTAAATAGTTTCTTCTGAGACAACTTTGGCTCCTTCTGTTACACAGTTTTATTCAAGTGTTCAACAAATTATCTCATAAAGGAAGCAAATATCACAAGAACAATGTCCCTCGTATGTCTTGCAGGGGTTGAAAACCACAGCACGGAAAGAGCAGCCTCAGCTCCCTAAACAAGTTAAACAGAAAGGAAAGGCACAGAAAGGGAAATCCTCTCTGACTTTGTTATGGAAATGTGATACAGTTTGACATTTTAATTGCGATTCTCCCCTTATTATCTGGCACACATTCATAGTGCCCAAGATGTTGTTTAGTGAATCCAGCTGCCTCCTCCGCTCCGTTTGAAGTCCGGTGACTCCGCATGATAGGGGAGTGTGAGAGTCAATGTGATTTGTGTATGAGGAAACATAAATATGTCACAGGAGTTTAGTCTTATAGGTCTGCAGAGTTTATACTCACAAAATCTGTTGTACCCTTGTTTACACACCCAGATCCAAAGGCCTGACACACCCTCACTCTAGCTCAAAGCTTTCAACATTTCTGCCTTCTTTCTAATGAGGCCATTGCAAAGCATGTGGATGATGTTTGACCACAGTTTAATATATCCAGGAAAATGTGTTCTCAAATGTTAAGAAGAGCTTTAATCAAAGTGATTCTTTGTCATTAGCTGAGATGAGCACACGCAAGGTTCTGCTGCCACATGTACAAACTCCTAGGCATGGGACTCCTCATTTGCCAAAAACTCGTCCACACCAAAGAAAAAAAGTGGAAGGCTTTCAGATATGTGAACTTTAGCACACCCCTGAGCATAGACACCTGAGTACAGAGATGCAGCTGTGCTTCAGTACTGAACAATGTCCATGCTCTTCCGGCAACTTACTTCTGCCAGCCAGAATTGTTGAGATAAACTCATTTGTTTGGTACTGTTTTTCACCTGAACTTCACTACTGCTGCCAGCCACAGGAAAAGGCTTGGCATAAAATGGTCCCATGATTTTATGTAGCAGAGGAGTGGAAAGATTTACCAATGGGAAAACTTAAAAACAAACCTTAGGAAGCCCAAGGGTCTAAATTAAGGGAAGAGACTTTCAAGAACAGCCTATTAGAAGCAGATGTCCTAGTCTCTGAGAGTCTTCTTCAAACCCCAGGTTGTAAAATCTGAAATGAAATGTTTCTGAAAATGAAAGATAGTAATAGCCTCTTGGATAGGAGGTTCTTTGAGAGAAGCAACCATGTGAATATAAAGACTCAGATTATTTCACTTAGGACTACAACTGTCTCCCTGAAGGCAGTAAGAACTCTGCCCTCCTTTGTGAGAGAGAAAACTGTTTGGTAATTAATACTGCTGGAATAAATGTCCTAGTAAAGGCTACCACAAAACGGCTTGGTGATCCTCCTAACCCCAAGTCCAGTCCTTTCTCCAGCACTGGGGGAGCAGGGAAGAGTGTTGGCAGGACACACTTGAAAAATCTGGCTAGAGATTAGACCTATGTCAGTGGAGCCTTATGTAGAGGTGTCATCTGGGGAACATCAGTTCTGTGCCATCTCACTCTAACTGAGGCTTGAGCTGTTAAATTTCTCTTGCTTCTAACCTTTACTTCTATAGCCCTGATGAGTGAGTTGATGTGATAAGAACCTATGAGTGAGTCACAGCTTGAGGAACAGGATTCAAAGTAACATTCTGTTCTGGATGCTCAGAAAGAAATTTTAATGAGTAGTAAGACAATCACTACATGGAAAATATCAGCTGATTGCAGGACGAAATCACTGGAGCTTTGCCTTCCTGGACACACAAAAGATAGCTCCACCAGTTTTTAAACAGCAGATTTAGGAAAAGCACAAAAAGAGGGCTTAGATGCACAGGTCATAATTTTCAGGGGATCTGAACACATAATTTCATGTAGTGGCATTTCCTGCTTAATTTCACAAGAAAGTAGGGGTCTTCTCAAGAAGGAACAGAGGAGTATGGCTTAGGCATAGCATCTAATGATACTATGATATGGTTAGTATGGAAATTGAGTAGAAAGTCAGATTGCCCTTCTTGTTACTTCTTTAACATTCATTCATCGACTAACTGCAGAGTGACATGACCCCCCCAGACACATGACTACAGGCTGCTGGTTACACAGAAGAGCAGTTAACACTGCAGAAATTACACGCTTGCTGCCAGCAGCCCCCATGTCCTAGTCACCAGCACATGGCACCTCACTTCATGTAGCAACCAGCTGAGCTGGGGAGGTGGCTGTGGCAAGAGGTGGAGAATAAGCAGGTGTTGGTAAAGTACCCTTAGAGAGCATTTCAGAGGGGCTCACAATATTTTATCCCACCTGCAGCATCTTAGTAATCTCATTGTCCAGCTCTTAAACATTATTTTTTGCATATGTCCAGAGTCTTGGCAGAAAGTCATTCAGTGGCCAATGCCAGGCTGAAGCCAGGGGTTTAGTGATAAGGGAACATGGAAATGAAGCCAATACTTATTTTCGTCTCTAAAGCATGTGCCTGATACTGTAGCAT
The DNA here is from genome assembly GCA_013400735.1 of Pomatostomus ruficeps. Lineage (NCBI taxonomy): Eukaryota > Metazoa > Chordata > Aves > Passeriformes > Timaliidae > Pomatostomus > Pomatostomus ruficeps. Next base: position 24,996 of record VYZT01006014.1, read on the forward strand.
GAGCTTTGTCAAGCCTTACTTGTCTTCACGCCAAGTGCCCAAATCACGTGAGAGTGGGGGGCCATTCAGGAACGTTTTGCAGAGTGGAAGCTCCTCAGGAGGACTTCCCTCTCCCCTGTCTTCACTCTTTTTTCTGAGGAAAGCTGGTCCCTGACCTGCCCAGAGCATGAACTCAGTTAACACTTGAGCCAGTTAGAGGCCGAGTGACTTACAAGCCTCTCATCTCCCTGCAGATACTGCTGGGAAATTGCTCTTGTCCCAGGAGCAGGCTCAGGGAACTAAACACAAAGCTGTGAATTTGCAGCTGACCTGAGTGAGAAGAGCCCCAATGCTTTAGATGGCCTCATACCTATTTCTACCAGCAGAAATACTGCCACCCTAGCCACTGAATCAGTGAGCTTGGGATTAAAAAGGGAGCAGTGTCCACATGATAAAGATGATTTGCTCTTTAGCTTTACTTGTGGCGCTCAGAAGTGTAACTGATTGTAAAAGCTCTGTGAGCTCCAAGATATCAGCTGAGCCACAGTATGTAGCCATGTCCAGGCTCCTCACCCACAGCAAAGGAGGAGTTAAATGCATTTTGTGGCAGCGGTGAAACCTGCACCCCCTACCTCATATTTGTGAAGTGCGCACATACAGAATCCATTTCTCTGTCCAGCTGACACACGGCAGTCTCCAATGACAGACCATATGTCTGGGCCTTCAGAAGTGATTTAGACTGTTTGAGTGACTGATTTGTTCAGGGTAAAGAAAAACATCCTTTTGTGGTCCTAAAGAGAGCCAGCAAAGATATTACCCAGCCCAGCCGCCAGTCACTCCCCCTTGGCTGATGGGAGTTCTCCCTCATCTGTTTTAGTGCAAAGTTTTTAGTGCAAACCAGTTTTAGCAGTAGGTTAAGCTAAACCAGATGACTCTGTCCTTCCTCAGCTGAGGAACATCACCCTAGCAGAGCTGTGGGATGTCGTACAAACTCCAGCAGAAGCATCATTGCAAGTAGGTGTTGAGTGCAAACATCCTAAAATTTTCCTGGTCACTTGCAAAGTGAGTGTGCATCTTTTCTCAGTGGCAGAGGTCATTTCATTCACTGCATTGCCTGGGTCATTTACCTAAACCACAGGATCCTTCCTGGTTAGTCTATACGAAAGGCAGACATACTCTGCATGCAATGGGAGCTGCCTTACAAAGCTTTGCTGGGGGCACTGCAGGAGAAATGAGTTTCTGCAGCCAACTACTAACATTGAATAGCCCTGCTCCTTTTAGGAACCCACTAGTGAGACCCTTTAACCACTCATTCCCATTTATCCCTGCCCAACATTGCTAGTTTCACTGACTCTCCTCCTCTCCTCCTACCCCCACCTCCCCTTTATGTGATCACCTAACCTCTCCAAAATTAGTAGTGCTATGTTTAGCCTTTTCTGGCACTCTGGGCACTCCTGTGGATGCTGAGATGGTCTCACAGGAACTCTACAAATTTCCACTGCTAATGGAGAGAGGAGTGTTTTCAAAACTGCTGACACCATATCCCAGTGAGTGAACTAAACCAAGACGCTGGAGCATGTGAAATGTTCTTAATATAACCAGGGCAAATGGCTCCCATCTTGTGTTACCGAAGCCCCACAGTCAGGTGCCCCAGCAGCCCCGTGTCCCTGTCAAGCAGGAGGGCAAAAGCATGAGGTCATTTCCAACAATTCTGTTTCCATGACATCATCACAAGAAAGACAAGCATCTACTCGTTTTACTCGTGGGAAGTCAGAGGAAGGGGCAGGCACAGGAATTAAGCTTTCCTTTCTGCTTCTATGTGAGCCAAACATAGTTTTGAAGGGTAGAGTGGGGTCATTTTCCTCCCCTTTCCTCCTTGTTGAAGGACACTGTAGCCGTATCACTGGCAGCTGTTTAGGAGTGCTGGGCTGAGGCAGCTTTGCTCCAACCCTACCGGAGTATGGAAGAGTCATCTACAAGTGATGGGAGATAAGGCGGCACAGCCCTACCTTACCTTGCCAGCGGGAGGGCAAGATGCTAACCCCAGCTTATCCTACGCCCTGCATTACAGCCCCTCTCCAAGGTCACCGCCACCCCTCTCACAGGGCACCCATGCCTTCTGTGAGTGGCCACAACCTCTTCCAGCTCACAGCTGGTGACTTCAAGACAGGGAACGACCATCTAAGCTTGCTGGGAAGGCTGGCTGTCCCTGGGGTGGTGAACCATGTCCAGAGGGCCACAGGGAATGTGCCACTTGCAAACCACCACGGGTATGAGAGCCCCTTGGAGACAACTCTGAAGCAGCCCTTCACACGTCTCTAGTGACACAGTGGGAGGCCAGACCTGTGTGAGGCCAAGAAACTGGATTCCCAGAGCAAGAAAGGGACCTTCACCTCTCAATCACCAGCCTTGAGATCTAGCTAGACTTGGGCATATTCCAGAGAGCTTTGTTGGCTGCTGCATGGTGCTTGCCCATGGCAACCTGCATGACCACCGTGCCAATACACAAGAGGAGGCTGCTGGAGAAAACACAGTGGTCATGCACAGGCTGCTAAGGAGGGCCAGCCTTGCATTGGAAAGAGAGGGCTCTTGATGGACAGAAGTGACTACAAAACATTTAGAAAAAAGAATGGGAAATTCTCCTATTCAGAAAGGCTGGTGTAAATTGCTGTAGCAGGCAGGAGAAGGTCTGGACTGGAAGACCACTTCCACTCAGTAGCCCTTGAGAGATTTCATGTAAATCTGTAAACTTTTATACACTTGCTTTTCTCATCCACTGCTACCATAACAGTTTCTTCTTTCTTCCCCTTGCATTTCTACACAGACCAGTGCTCACAAGAGACAGAAGGAGAGCGCTGCTCAAATTCTGTGCCTAAAATTATACTGATCCCGAGAAAGGCATCTGGTGTTTCTCTGCCACAGACATTTGCCTACCTCATTTTTTTTTGCTTTCTTTTTACCCTCTTGCTTCCAATATCTCATTATTCTCTTTGTTTCCATTCAGGGTTTTCCCCCACTACCCCCACCATCCCTTTGTCCTCTTCCATTTGTTTCCTACATATTACTCTCATTGAACCCAGCTCTGGTTTCTGAGTGCTGTAGCCCCCAAGGGCTCTGTCTGAGTGACACACAACATATTTTAAGGAGTGTGGACTTAGCCCCAGTGAGGTGAAAGAGCAGTAGTCAGCATGTATGAGCTGTGCAGCATAATAGAAAATACAGCTTTTAATTAAAACTGGTATTTCAGGACCTCTGCTGGTGGCAGCCCTGCTGAAATACAACATTGCTGAAGCCCCATGGTTTGTAGTGTGAGCCCATCTCCAGGAGCTGCCACTCCCACCATCAGGGCCAGCTCTTGGAGTGATGGGAAGTGCTCTGTGTAATGGCTAAATACCCAGCTTGGGCCCAGAGCACTCCCATAAGAGGATGGCAACAGCTTTGTAGCCTGAACTAATGGACCTGTGTGGCAAAGTGTAGGTCACAGCCATGGCACTGATTTGCATATTGTTTCCAACAATATCCATTTAAAATTATATGAAATTGAAATGTTGTGGGATTGTGTCCCTCTTGTCACATACATAAGTGGGACTAGATTCCAGGAGACTGGGAACAAGATCTTCCAGCACCAACCCAGTTTGACACAGGACAGTACCTGTTCTTACACCTTGTTCTGCCAATATCTCATTTCATTTATTCCTTTCATTTTTGGCACCTGCTGCAGATGACTCTCCAAAGCACTCTCTGCAAGGACAGCCCCATAGCTGTCCCAGCAGGATGCAGCATCTCTGCTCTCTGTTCCCTCCTCAGCCCCTTAAAGGTATCAGCACGGCTGCAGGGAAGCACAACTGGGGATTAGAGCCAGTGCTCCAGGCAGAGACAAGCCTTGGTTTGCTCCTTGGAATGCTACTGCCTCCCTCTGATACATGGGGCAAGTCACTTGGACCTTGTTCTGCAAAGACAAGCATGACTTCCTTGGTCTTGGTATCTGTAAAGCTGATTAACAGCACTGTCTTATTTCACAAGGTACTGCAGTGGAAGCAGATGTGCCCTACGGACAAGTCGCAGGACCAGGATGGCATCTCAGAGAGAGAAAGCAGCAGCAGGCTTAACTCATTATGAATAATTCTCTTAAAATGGAAGCAGTGCTGGCCACATGTCCCTGAATACCTTATCCCCCCTGGCACAAGTGGAAAGGGCATTGGGGACCTCAGTTTGCCCAATTTGGTTCCTGTGCACATGGTGCCCTTGTACACTGAAGCCGCCAAGCTCTCAGAAAGCTGCAGCAGCTTGACACAGCACTTCTCACTTCCCTCTGTGCCCTTTCAAGCAGTCCATGACCTATGCCCAAGGAATGTCTCAGAGCTCGGCATCTCACAACTCAAAGTCACAGTGTTACCTTCTCCTGAATTTTCAGGCAAAAAATACCTGCTCCATGGGTGGGCTGCGAGATCGATGTTTCCTATCAAATGTGAAGTGAATTAGTGCTCTGTCCTGCAGGGTGCATCTGCCAGAAGCCAGTCACTGAATAGCACTTCACAGAAAATCAGAGGCAGAAGAGAAACTAGATTTTCAGCATAGAAGAAAATACAGGGTTTGAGGCACACCTGGTGCCCAGAGCCATAGTTCATTTGATAAATAGAGGTTGGTTGTTTGGGTTTTTTTTTAATTTATAATATTAAGGTGGATCATGGGGAACAGCTCCATAATTTGGACCCAGCAACACCTTTACCTTTCAGCAAAGAAAACAAACAGCAAAGAAGAGCTGCCAGCAATACAGCAATACTCCTTCACCTGCATTGTCCTCGGTGAGGCTATGGGGCTCCTTGGTGCCAGATCCCAGTGTGGGAGCATGATCCTCCAGGTGGGAAGAGGTGTCAACAATGATTGAAGGTAGCCATTCTCCCTTCACAGATTGCCTCAGAGGTCTGGAAAGAAAAAGGAAGGACCACCAAGTGCCCAAGCTCATGCTGACTGCTGGCTCAATATGGGAAAGTGGTTTCAGGGTAGGAGCTAAAGGTCTGGTTTGGCTTTGCTGGGGAATGTTTTCTACAGCTCTGGAAGTGGGGGCCTTAATGATGGCTGCAGTTCTGTAATGGAGGGAAGACCAGGATTCTACCATTTAGCCCCAGACTTCTTGAGTGGAAACCCTTGAGGACTTCTCCAGGCTGCACAGAGACTGCAGAGCTCAGAGTACCAATCATCTTCCCACACTTGTCCTTGCTGAGGCCCATTTGAGGAGAACAACCCTCAGAGGAGGAAGAGGAACTGCTCCTGATGTTGTCCCTCAGCACCTGTCCTTCAGGACATGTGCAGGGTTACTTTGGCTGTCAGAAGAGCTCAGCAAGAAAGTTGTGAGAAACACCGCCCTGCCCCCCCCCAACGGACTCCTGTCCTTTTTATCCACAGGTTTAGGTTTTTCATACACCAGCAAGCATGGAGTTAAGACTGCAGTTCGGATGAAATCCAAACATTTGCAAGTGTGGGAATTCCCAAAGAAAGCACCTAAACTACCTTCACTCTGCCCTCCCAGCAGTCCTTTTACATAGCCTGCAGCTGAGTCTGCCTCAACCAGCTGCAACAAAGACTTTAATCTTATCAGTGTCCGTAAAAACTCAAATTCCTCTTAGCAGAATTGCTGATGGGGATGGTAGTGCTAAGCCTGGCTTCATTGCAGACTTCTGCAGTCAACAGCAGGGAAAAATGCTATATCACAAATTCCTGAATCACAAATTCCTATATCATCCTCCACACCACAGGATCCAAAATGGTTTTTCCCTCCATCACTCTAGGGGTAGGATTTTCACTTTACTGAAGTTAAATAGGTACAGTGCTTCCTGCATGCTCATCTAAAGTGCTGCAGAATGCTCTGCCCTGACAGCAGGTGTGCTTGGCTGCAGGTGGGACCAACAGCTCCCCTGTATGGTTCTGCCAAAAAGGTGAGGGAGGACTGTGTGCTTGTGGGCAGAAGTTCCTGGCAAAGACATGCTTCTCCCTGCAACGTGCAGTATGTTCAGCAAGGATGGTATGCATCCATGGGAATGACTTGGTATTTTGATGGTGAGAAAGCAAAACTTCAAGTGCTCATCTCCCACCTGGGCTCTCTTCCTTTTATATGGGCAGGGGCAGGTACTAGAGCTGGGGAGCAATAGGTGGGGTCAGGTCTCAGACATGGAGCTGAGACCTGGCTTACACCTCAGTGGTTAATTTGGTGTTGCTGTCAAACAAAAAGATGCCAGTAATGTCTCCCACAGTCTGTAACTTGGAGGTGTGAATTCCATCCCACAGATATTTGGACCTTGTGCAGGAGGTGGTGAGGAAGACCTCCCACATGCATGGGCCTTTCCTGGGCTACACTCAGCTGTCTTCCCCTTGCACAACCGCCAGCATAATCATCCTTCCTACTGTCTCAGGTTCATCCCACTATCTCCCTATTTGTCCTCTCCTGAGGTATTTATCTATCACCTGCTATGATCCCACCAGCTATGCCCAGCCTCCCCACACTTTCAGAAGAATTAACCTTTTCTGTGTTTCCCTTGCCTTTCCTTTATGGTGCATGTGTTCTCTCCTCTCAGTCCAGTCACCCACATGCATTTCCCTCCCCTATGTACATGAGTAGTCTTTACATGTACAGTTCTCATGCAGGGCTGTGAGACCATCTGAGTGCTGCTCTAGCTCAGTCTGGTCTCTAGTAGAGATGTCTCACCCATGGAAGGAGGTTTCCCCTCTGCTTTGCAGCAGATGGCTCCTCTTGTCCACTGGGAAGACCCCCAGGATATCCAAGGACAAAGCACCCTTATGCCAAAGACCTGGAATGACTGTGCAATGCAGACACACTTGAACGCCCTCTGAGAACAGGTCTGTAAGTACTGCTCATGGCTTTCCAAGGTCTCACTTCTGATGCTGATAGGAAGTCACCCTGCTTACACAGGAGAGGCTGGTGGAAATACTTGGCATGCACTTCAGCTGTTGATAAGGCTGGACTATCTGCCAATACACACTGTGCCCCTCCCTCTGTCTGACTTGGAGTGGTCTACAGTTCTCATCTCCACCATATGTCAACAGCTGTGCCTTCTGGCTCCTTCCCCTTGCCTCACCCTTTGTACATCTTGGATTAGAGTTGCTCAGCACAGGGGTCAGCCGAAACCTCAATGCCCAGGTCCTGTGGTATCTGACTGCTTTGGGAATCGAACCATGGAGGATATCGCAGAGACACACAGTAGTGCTGGCAACTGCTTTCAGACACGTGACTTTACTTGCAGAAGCGTGCATCTAACCCTGGTAGTGGGCAGAGGGAGATAATGGGCCTCCTTCCTCCCACTATTACAGGCTGGGAGGTGACAAAGAGCCATCCTAATTAGGGGCTACAGAGATGACACTTCCCGGAGAACAAGTTTTATTTATGAGCCAGATTAGGAGGCATTAATTGCTTTCTCTCCTGGTTTCTGCTCAGAAAGGTACAGTAATCACAGGAACATTTTTGACATTGTTGACATAGCTTCCCAGCCCTCCTGCTGAGAAACAGGGACTCTTGCATACTTCAAAAGGGCTTAAGGTTCGGGTTGTGCCACCACAGTAGTAGTGCCGATCTAGGACTGGGGTGGGGGGAATTTGCATTAGAAGGATTAAATACCAGGGCTATTGTGGAATTTTAAACTGATGTTTTCCGGCTGACCACAGGCCCAGAGCTTGTGTGTGGCATGTTTGAGCCTCAAAAGTGCTCTTGATCCTCTGATCTTTTATTTCATAACATTTCTCCCCACTCCCTCCCTTCAAATGTATTTTGCTTTTCTTTTGGCTGCTGAGCAGACACACACTAGCAAAAGGAATACGTTGGGTTGACAGTACTGAGAGCAGTATGAAGCTCAGGAAAGCTTTCTTTGCATGTCTTTGAAACACTGAGTGTCTGGATTACTCTTGTAGTTCTGGGCCCTGCAGTAACAACAAAGTTAAGACAAGATCCATTCTGATCATTCTGATCTGAGTGCTCTGTGGAGCTTTGCCACAGTCCTGCACAAACACTAAGGGGTGTTCTTATATCTGATTATCTTATGAGATGTGTGCCTGGCTTCTGGTTCATACAAAACCCTCCTGTTTCATAGCATGATGCAAAATGAGAGGTTTCTTGCAGTTTCATCAACATAATGGTGTCTCTGCTGAGACAACCCATTACTGAAACATCAGTCCATTATATTCCTGGCACTTCTCAAGTACCACGCTCTGCAGGAAGAGATTGATCCTGTGAGGATGCTCAGCCTTTGACACCACTGCAACCATCATGTTTCTGTGCCAACCTGCCATCCAGCTGTCATTAAACACAGGCTCAGGCTGCACACAGATTTCCTGCTGTGGTAACAAACGGCTTCTTATTAGGTCCTGAAGCTGTTTCTGGGTTAACTCTCAGAATAGTCACCCCCCTGCACAGCATTGTGGAGAAAAGACATGGTTCTGGCAGGGAAAGATGTCTGGGGCTGGGGTTTTGGGTTGGTTTTTTGTTTGAGTTTTTTTAATGCTCTGCACAGCAGCAAATACCCAGCCTTCCAGTATTAGCCTTGCCACATGCAGTATCCCAAAGCTGAACAAGACTTGCCTTGGCATGTCTTTGAGACAGACATTGGAAGAGGGAAAGGGCCAGTCTTGGCCCTTAGAATGCAGCATTGTGGTTTGATGTCTGGGCAGAGCCTGAAAGGGAGGCAGATGCACCTCCCTGAAGACTGGGAGCACTGGTGGAGTCCCCTTGCTGCTCCCCCACATCATCACATCACAGCCAGCAAGCATCCCTCCACAGAATCGTCATGACAGCTCCAAGAAAGCAGACACTCACAGCCTGGTCCCAGCTCCTGCTTAAATCTGGTTGCCTCCCCAGCGCACAGCCCTGTGGTTTACAGGGCACAGGCACCCTCTGTAAGCAGAACCAGCCTCTTTCCACTGTCATGTGGCGCTTTGTGGCCGAAGGCCCCTGACAGTGTCAGCTAAAATTGCTGAGGACCTAATACATAAAAATATATCTGTTCCTGTCCTTTCAAGAATCACTCTTTCTGGTGTTTCTAATAGTTATTATAATTCAGCAAGGACTTGGCAACTCATCAAAGCTAGCATTTTCCCTTAGTCTGATGCAGCAAAATAATAAAAGAGCAACCACTAAAGATCTTGGACCAGTTATACAGAAAAGCATCAAGAGGAGTTCAACTTTTTCCCTGCAGCCATGACTCAGCTTTACAGCCCAACCCCTTCATGGTAGTTTCCCCAAAGTGATGATTGTACCACAGCCAGCTATCCCTGTACTACATTTCCTCACACATTCTGGGATGAATCCTCCATGGGAAGCTGAGCGTGCTGTCGTGGAAGGAGCAGCAGATAGAGACTTCAAGAGCAGGTGTGCTTTCATCTGCATTTGACAGATGCCTGTTAATTCTTTATAATGAATGAGAGGTGTACTTGGTGCTAGACCAACAGCAAGCAACACCAGCCCCTCTCCCCAATGGGTTTTCCATGCAGATTATGCAGATACCAAAGGCAAGGTAGGATCAGGCATGAAGGAGGGAACCAACCATGTCACGGAGGAGGATGGTGACAAAAGGAGAGATAAAAGGTGTGGGACATTTAGAGGAGTTGAAATGGGATGGTTTGAAGGAGGGAAGATAAATGGTTTTCTACTCACGAGAAACAAAACATAAAGAGGCAGCAGAAATTTCTCAGAAGTACCAGAGAGTATTGAGAAGACATTCCAGCTTGAGGCTTAAAACCAGCACAGCTCCTGCCCCGGCCACCATATCTTACTTGTGCAATAAGGCTGTTGGAACTTGGGAATGAACAGTCCTAGAGATAGAGCAGAAGGGGCTGCCGTAAGCTGCTCTTTTGCAATATGCATCAATGTGCAATGTTCTAGATGTGTAGCATGAAAGGATAAGCAGGAGCTGGGGAAATACAGGCATGACAAGATCTGTGCTGGGCTGCCTGTACAGGCGTCTATGGTTCTGTATACTTGGGAACATTTTGTCCCACAGTAGTGTTGAGACCCTCATGTCTAGGAAGGGGTGGGCAGGAAAGCACCAATGATACCACAAAAGGGGCATAAAGTCACAACTACCTCCTCACAGAAGACACAGCCCACAGTCCTTCCTTCTTCACTCTTGTGGCTGCAAGCTGTAAGGAGAAAAGCTGCTGATACAAAGGAGTCCAGACAACCTAACAGCTTTTTGATTCACAGTGTTCAATATCCTGCTGGAACAAGGCTAAGTCTCTATTTGATGGTCTGCTCAGTAAGACGCCTGTTTGGGATCCTGCACTGACCACATCAGACTATGCAATTTCTCTCCTCCTTGCCAGGATGCACTTACACGTTGCCTGCTTTAATAGTTGACATGGCCCTTTTATTTCAATCACTTCTTTTCATTGGCTTCTGCAACCTTCTGAAACCATTTCAAGTTGATATTTTTTTTTTCCCCTGGGCTGGAATTTCTCACGCTCATGCTCAGCCCTGGGTGACGAAAGTTTGATGATAATCTGCTGTTGCTGGGGTCTTGACTCAACAAAGCGGTGATTTTGGGCTGGAACTGGAACTCACTGATACACTGATTGGAGAAGGCACGGAACAAATTTTGCCTCCTCACTAACTCCACACACTCTAATTTTCATGTCCCGGGGTGTCTCTTCACCACCGCTTCAGCACCCAGGCTGCATCCAGATTCCAGAACACCCTCCTTGCTTCAGTCCATGCTGCCTGCTGATCCAGCGTGCATGGTCCTGCTATGGCTAACCCGTGCAGGTCACTTCACTTAAGAGACATTAGCAAAGTGGTCGATATTATTAAAGAGAAACCTAATCAAACAGAGCTTGCAGGCTTAGCAAGCCAAGTCATTGCAGGGTCATGCTGCTTTTCATTAATTTCTTTTTCCTTTGGCACAAACCTTGCTAACATGTGGCCTCTGATTTTGCAGAGTGCCCATCCTTTTTCCTGTGTGCTTCCCCTGACTTCTAACACACAGTACACAGACTTTTGCTTCGAAATCCCGTAGGACAAATGGGCCTATTCACAGGACTAAGTGCTGCCCAGTGTGGTTTCCAGAGCTAGCCTGACTGCAGCACAAGACCTAGGGCTCTTGATCTCAGCTGACTTCCTCTGAATATGGGGAAGAGAACTGCCTCTGTGTAGGTTCTTATGGCTCTCTTGCACTCCCTTGTTCTCTTATTTTGGGGTCCCTTCACTTCACCTTCTCCACTTCCCTACACATACTAGTGCCAGGAGACCCCTTCAACACCACCTTCCCCTCCCTGCAACTGAGCCCTTGGCAACATGATCTCAGCTGGGTACTTCATCTCTGTACCCCACTGGTAGCTCAAGATCAGTCAAGGGTGACATCTGAACCCACATTCTTCTTTACACGGCCCCTGTGTGCTCTGCAACTGTTTGAAAGAGCCCCACTGAAGAGTTCCATGAAAGGCAACACTGGCAGTGACAGAGGACTTTTCATTGTTTCACCCTGTGAAAAGCCCAACTGAGCAGATACCTCAACCCAAATATCTGTGAAAGGAGAGTGGGAGCGATTAAAAGCCTTGAACCCGTTTAAAGTCACAAAATAGTCTGATAGCGAAGGCATCTGGCATTGGCCAAAAAGCTAAGGGGGCATGGCAGGGAATATTATCCAAAGCCAGGCTAAATTCAAAAGAAGGCCAGAGCTCCTCTGTGCTCCCCTTTACCTTGGCACCCTCCACCACCTGGAGCACCCACTGTGGAGCCCGCTGGGAAGCAAGGCACTTTCGCAAAGGGCAGAGTGTTAACTTTGAATCAAAAGGACATTCGGGCAGGCAGCAGGTCTGGGGGGAGGAGGGATAGAGGGAGCACAGTGCCCCATCCTGCCCAGCTCTTGGAGCCCATCTGGATCAGCTGGGGCAGCAGGGAATAAAACATCTCCAGTGTCAGCCAGTGAGGCTTGCCTTCCCTTTATAGCAGCCCTGACGGCTGAGAGACACCACAGGGAGAGCTGAGCTTCAGGGGTGAGGGGGGCGCCAAATGCTGGCCTGCAAAGTCAATAGTAATTTAACACCCCACTGGCTTTTTTGGTTGGCAACAGGATTGATATTTAAATCATAACCTTCTCTCTCCTATACCCCTCCTCCCCACCAAAAATAAATAAATAAACACAGCAGACCCTGTTTTGGCCTGCCAAGAACTTGGAGCATTTGCTGTGCACTCCCCAAGCCTCACATTGGGCACTATCAGCTGAGTCTTTCCTTGAATCAGGGATGTTCACTCCCATCCAGCCTTTGGAGGGGTGCTGAGAACCAGGTGTTGGCAGGGCTGGCCCCAGCAGCTGGCTAGGACCCAGGCCTGTGTCCCTGGGTTGCTGTGTAACCAGAGGCACAGGGCTCAGAACAGCAGTGCATATGTACTGTTTCTTCCATGAGACAGTCAGTTCATACCAGCCTCTCTGACCCCTGGCACAACACTCATGGGCCCCAGCTGGGCTCCTCGCCTGTCAGGGAGAGCAACGGGAGAGGCCAGGAATCTGTGAAGAAAGTGGGGAATATGGTGACGGTGGGGGGAAAAAGGTATTTTTCAGTCTCAAGTAGCGCCCTTAGAAAGCCACCAGGATCTGAAACCAAATTATTTTCTGCTTGAGACAGATGCCTGAAAACAGATCCTACAAACTCACGGCTCTCTGCAGGTTACAGAGCCATTGCCCCTCAGCTCCTCAAGCCTGCAATCTTCTTTTTATTAATTTGTTCAGACCCTGGAAGAAATGGACCTCATTGCAGAACCATCTCCTGCTCAGTGGGAATTGTCCCAAAACTCATGTTTTGTCCTCCCATCTGACAGCATAGGACAAAGAATCAGCTCCAGCATCTTCCTTACCCCCTTTCCCTTGAAGGAGTGTCTTTTCCTGGCTGGTACTGCAAAACAGCTCTTTCCCTAAGGGAGCCCTCTGTCACTCTTTACAGCTCTGGTTTCTGTTTGCACCCTCTGTCCATGGGTCCTAATCCACAAGGCAATGAATTCAGTGGAAAAACATCCATCAGCTGCAAGGCCCATTAAATATGTCTGCTATCAATTAAGATCTAATTTGTCTAGTCTTATTATTTACATATGAGTCCTGTGACTGAGACTCCCAACAGTAAATGGGAAATTTTCTCCCGCTCTGCACCTGGGTTTCAGTGGTTTTGATCAAACTAAATAGCCTGGCTTGAACTTCTGTGGCTGCAGCCCCTGCCTACCACCACTGGGCTGGGTGCAGCAGAGAAAAGAGCTGACTTTGGGAAGGGGGAAGCAAAAAGAGGAGCTAACTTGGAAGAACACTTGTGAGTAAAGAATGTGCAGTGGAATGTCCAGTTATCCCCAGAGTCTTTCTAATAGGACAACCTTCAGGTGAGCAGCAGGAAAAGCAGCTTTTGTTAACAGGTGTGGCAAGGCCTGTGTGCTTTCACAGGGTTGGCAGGGACTGAGGTGCTCCCCGACAAAGCCTGCTTTCCCTTGGACTGTGCCTGCCAGCTGTCTGAAAAGCTGAGAAGTCAAAAAAGGGGGGTGCAAACAAAGAGCTAAGTGATGCTCAATATAACTATGGGACCAGCTCCCTCCAGTCTCCTTTGCACATCAACACAGATCAGGGCAGAACCGCAAGTCCAAGCATCTATAAATTAAGGATATAGTCCAAAAAATGTCTGAAGAGTGCTCTGCTACCGAATGCAGGTGCTGACTGTGAATATTAGTGCTAAAGCTGCTGCTTTAGAATATCTTAGGGTTGGATTCCGTCCTATTCCCTCTCTGATAGTGCTGCAGCAGGAGAGCTGCTTAGTGCAGCCCAGCCTTTCAAATGTTGGTGCCTGAAAGTAGGTTTCAAAACATGTGTGGAGCAGCCCTTTTCAGAAGCTCAGTGCATCTGGATGAATAATGTCAGATATCCACAGAGCTATTGAAAATGCATTCCATCTGCCTAACTCTGGGTTTTGGAGCCAAATTTGAGGTGAGTAGGATGGAAAAGTTTGGTTTCACTTGTTAGCAAGTCCTTCAGTTCATACCCAGTTGAGAAAAGGGACTAGCAAAATTTAGGATGGCTACAGTAGAAGACAATAGAGACAGAAAATTGGTCTGGTAGCAGATTTCCACCCAGTTTATTGTAAGCCCATGAATAAATATCTCTCCAATGCCATTATTTGATTTTATTCTTCCTGAAAACGATCCTCCTATTGTTTTTACCTCATCCCTCAGCACTCTTTGTAATCCCTCTAGTACATTGTTTTCAAAAAGAAATCTAGTCTGAACAGAAGAAAGGTCATGTTCTTGGCCACACCTCTGTTAGGGCCTAGACAACAGTGGGCTATGGCAGGAGGTTATGCGTTGTGCCACTGAGTGAATGGAAACAGGAATGGCTATGGGACTGTGCTTCCCTTTGCTCTTCAGATATGTCTTACTTTCAGGAATGGTGCACAATAGGTTCTATGGAATGCTTTTTTTTTCTCAGTGACTATTTAGAATTGAGCAACTTTTTCTTTCTGTATCAGTTTTGTACAACTCTTAGTTTATATCACTTCCTTTCAGGGAGAAGGGGATATTTGGGAATGCTGATCTTCATAGATCACTGGGCTTTGCCTTATGACCCGAACAGACCCCAGGCACTGCTGAGTGGACAAACCTGGATGATGGAACAAGTGGGTCTGAGAGGAGGTAGATTAGGAGTGTGCAGGGCTGTACTCAGAGGAGTTCCACTCGCAGCTCTTCCCATCAGAGGGAGCCTCTCACTTCCGGTGTCTTTGGGAACTAGATTTATCAACTAAATTCAGCTCAGGATCTTTGCCTGCAGATTCCAAAATGGTCCCATCCTTGCCTCCCTCCTTCCAGCTCCCTCTCTTTACCCAATACCTCCTCAGGGCTAGGGGGATGGCAGAGATCCCAAGGGAGTGGTGGTGGGGGGGAAATCCCAGACATCTGGAGACGACCTGCTGTAGGAGAGGAATTTAAATGCCAGCTTTCCCATGAGAACTCAGGAGACATGGGGAGAGGGACCAGACTACTTCTTTCAAGTCCCTTTGACATTCAAGAAAATGTTGCCCAAAGACCCGAGTGGGCTGGCTCTTACAAGATGCATCTTCATGATGTTCTCCAGACACAACTGTTCAACAGAAACACATTTACCCTAAGCAGGAATAAATAAATAAGCTTGTGTATCCCAGCCTTTAACCCTCTCAGTCCTTGCTGGTCAATGTACCCACGGGCACTGGTACTTGAACTATGTCTTTACAGAGTTTCACTGGAAGGGAGGAGATGTTCTCATGGCACAGAATTCCTGTGCGGGGCCACAGTGGCATTGTGAGCTTGTTAGTCTCATGTGAACATAGTCCCAGAGGAGAAAATGACACAAAATCAATTGCACAAATCAATACCTGTTCTGATGTATTTCCTGGTGACAGGCCAGATGGCCAATTGAAGGTAAACACAGTCTGAACAAAGTCTGGGCACAGTAAAATGTTCCAGATGGGAACCAGAAGTCCAGAGCTCATCAGAGCCATCTCCACACACACATTACAGGCACCAAACAAACACTAATAAATTATTAACAGGGCTTCTGTGCATTAGGCTTAGTTTTTGTTTCCTTCCCACTACTCCTGGATAATTTCACAAAAGAGGCAGCTGATAGGGAATTGTGCATTTGGAGAAATTAATTAGATATTTAGCTCTCTGTGGTCCTCATACAATCCTGAGAATCCTGTTTCCCCCTTCCTAAATGCCTCAGACCACAGACCAGTCCTTTCAGATGGAGGTAGCTCAAAGGCAGCTCCCTTTGGAGTCCATTCAAAGTCTTAAGCATCCAACTCCTTCCTGAAGTCCTACACAGTAATGCAGCAACCCTCTTCTTCCTTCTGTGAATTGATCTGTATCCTCAGAATACTCAGTTCTTCATATGATGGTAAATAAAGACAAGATCTGGGGATGGAAGTTTCTGCCTATGATGAAGAGCTGATACAAGAAAATCAAACCCAATACTTGGGTTTATTGCCTCCCACATTTCCACTTCCCCTTCACTTCCTTTATCCTTCAGCTGTGGGTATTCTGGACATCCATCTGCCACTTCTGCCTCTTGGCCCATTTTCCATGTCTGTAACCTCATAGCACTGTAATATCAGAAATATTCTTTCTTTCTTGGGTGCTGCCCACTCTTTTGCACTTCATAGTACAGTCACACTGTCAGACTTGTAACAGGCTGAAGGGAAGGAAGCCTTCATTTATTTTGTCAGGCTCCAGCCCTAGTTTTCAATGCAGCCTGAAACTGGTGGGAGGGACTCTGATATCCAGTTATGATCAGATATAGCCCAAGTGAACAGAAGAATCTGGAGCTGAAATTGGTCTTGTTCTTTCTATTCCAAATGGGGTCTTCATAGCCTTTCCCTTGAACATGGGCATCTTGAGCTAGAGAAGATCACAGGTCAGGTCTCCAGGAGCAAGAGATGATAGAACCAGAGGGGACTGGGCCCTGACATCTCTGCAGAGCACAGCAGCTCTGCACCAGACAGCTTCATTCTTGTTCTCTGACCTTCAGTTCCCCCTCTCAATAATTTTATTCATTATACAACACCAGGATTAGACAGTACCTGCTGGTTGGCACACTCTGATGGGCATTAGTATCTGCTGGCACAGAAGCAGGCACATGCCAATACTCTTGTGTGCTAATGAAAAGGCACCATTTCCACTTCCATTTCAGCACACACAAGGTTTTCTGAGAGCCAGCATTGATCTTTGTGTTCAGGAGAACATGTGCTGCCATCAGTCCTACCTTGCAGCTCCAAGAGTCCTGCGGCTTAGGGCAATGACAGAGAGAGGGATGAGAGCAAACTGAATCCCTACAAAATTATTGTGGGGCCAGAGCTTGGCAGCACCATGTTACACAAAAGAACCCCCAGTTCTAAGGCCCAACAGCAAGACAACACCCCAAGAACATTGCACGTGACCTTACTGTCATCTTAGCAGATTAGCAGGAACTCACTGTCTCATAGTGCTATGGGGCACACAAGCTAAGCAAGGTATTTTTCTAAGCAGTAGGTAGTATTAATAATGGTCTCCAAATGTTGTGTTGGAATAGTAACTATTTAAAGCATGTTAGACTTCCAAAAGAAAAATGTCCCTTGTTGCTTCTGATAAACTGATTTCAAGGCCACGGGGCTGAGAAGGAATTTGCCCTCAAGCCTGCTTAGTCCAGAACCAACCACTGCAGAGTATCTTGAAGTATATCTGTGGAGGAACTGATAACAATCACATTTCGACTCAGAATGGACAGTGGAGCTATGGAGCCATTAGGCTGAGTCAGATGTCTGCTATGACCAGAATGGACAGCATCTCTCCCCCTGATCCATAATTGTTTATGTTTCTGATCTAGATGTGATGTATGAGAATATAAAACTTCTTAAAAAGTGGGCTACTAAGTGCAGAACTGGGCATGACAGGTGCTAGCATTGGACGGGTTCATACCCTGCAGGTGACAGATCTGATGGTTTATGGTAAACCAATTTAAAACAACACTCCAAGACAATTAACTGTGGCCTGGCACTGCTGCAGTTCATGTGTTAGACAGTGGGTCATCTGAAGCCTCTGTGAATAGGACCACATACACATGCGTGCTTGGTGACAACCACCCACCCCCAGCAAGTCGAAGATACAAAGACTTGCTACTCAGCTCTTGGGCTGTGGGACTTTTGATTCAGTTCCATGCATGAAGCTGTGCAACTCGGGCTCTGCAAACAAACGTTTGGTCACTTGAAGAGCAGTGAGCATGAAAGTGATGTGACTGGAGTGGCTCTGTTCCCAAAAGTCAGGCCAATTCTCTAATGGGAGCTCAACCAGCATCTCTGCTGAGTGTCCAGGAAAGCGGTTTTGGCAGCCTCTCTGGATATAGTTCTAGTTCAGGAGAAACTGCTGCTAGATTTGGGACAGCCAGCGCGCAGATCAAGTCTGTGTGCAGCCAACAGCACAAGCAGATATCTTTGCCAGAGACAATTCTGCAGTGTGCTTGATCTTGACTTCTTGTTCATTATATTGCATTGTTCTTGTATGTCAGTCTCTTCCACTCCCCTCTGCCTCACCAGCCTTTCATTGCCAAACCATGCCACATCTCCTCTCTGCCCAAACCTTTCTTTGTTTCTCTGCTCCTTCCCCCACAAAAGGATTTCTCTTTCTCTTCTGTTTAAGACTCACACATCCCCTAGAAAACACCCTGATCTGAGTGTTTCCTATTAGAAGCACAGTAAATACAGAAATTTTTTTGCTTAAACAAAAGGCTCTGATATTAAGCTGCATGAGAAAAACATCCTCTCCTGTAAATTCTTTGGGCTAGGTACCGTTTCATCCTATCTCTCAGAGAAATCCTCCAGCACAAAGCTTCTGTGCAGCTCACTCTCAGTCAGCAAACAGGAACTATGAGCTGAGGTTGCAAGGGATGAAATGGTAAAATTGACCTCACTGAAATAAGTTCATTCCTGTTTGCAATTATCTGGTGACAGACTTCACCTCAGGCTGAATAAATATAGTAATTCAGTTTCCAGAGCTCCAGTTACTATTTCATAAATGGTGCTCAACTGTGACTTGGCCTGGCTTCAAAGAGGGATGAGTACCTTAGCTCCAATTAATTTGTTCTTTAAGTAAAAATTAGAGCAAGTACAATGCCAGGATTGCAGTCCCCATGTGGCGCATGATATCTCTGAGAGAGAGGATATGGCTTTAGACCTTTAGCTGATAACTGGGTTCTGAAACCAACTCAGATCCTCAGAACATCGCCATTCTTCAGGTTTCAGTTTCCTGAAGGAAAAGGAAGCATCATCATGCAGTACCACACGAACCACTAGGTGTATTTCCCTCTCTTGAAACCAAGATAATGTGTTGTATAGTTACATTTACAGTCAACTACATGTGATATTTCTTTCAGGGGAGCACTTCTTTCCTAAAATCATTGTCCTCAAATGCTTGTGAGCGCTGCTTTGCAGAAGGGCACCATAGGTATCTAGCAGAACAAAGCCTTCCCTGCACAGAGCTATCTGGTCCAGAAAGGTCAGTAAGTAAAAAATGTATCAGCAGGGGCCTAGGGTTGTTGATAGATGCTATGTTTGAAATAAGTCGGAAATGAACCTTCATCGTTTGGTGAATATCTGTTCCTAAAACATGAGTCAACACCAACACAAACATGGAAGTTTTAACCATCTCCACTGAGATTCTAAAAGACAGTAACTAGCAACACCACTGCACAGCAACAAAAATCAAGAGCCAGGGAATACTGAGGACAGCTCAAACATGTTCTGGTGGAACCAGGATTGGAAAGCTCTAGACCAGCTGAGAGGTCAACTGCATTTCAGGCAGGAGGACAGATGACAGAGCTGTGAGAGGCATGAGATTGGAAGAATGGCAGAGATGTTCTAGATCTGGACAGCATGGCAGCAGCAGCAGAGCGGCACATGAGGCCACATGGACTGACAGGGGAGGGATGTTGTCAGGAGAAGTGGTGGCCACAAAGGCTGCACGCACTGGCCTGTAGCCAGGCAGTGCTGCAATCAGCCTCTCACTGCTGTCAGCGGCTGGTGAGGTCACAAACTGAAAGACAAAGCTGCACAGACAAGATTATGAAACCCACCACTGCTGCATGAGTAGGAGCAACCTTAAGTTCTTAGGAGAATGTGATATTAAGGTGAGGCTTCACACGCCCAGGCTTCATGCAATAGAACCACCACCTCACAGCAGTCCTCAGCACGTACAATACTGGCCCTGCGAGGTAATGCAAGGGCGCACCGGAGTATTTCTGCAGGACTTGGAGCTACTTGCAGTGCAGCAGCAGCTCTGGTGACAGAGGCAGCTGTGCATCCCTCTGTGAGAGCCTGCTTTGCATAGGGCTGGGTGCTGGAAACCCAGTCTATAGCACAGGGGGACAGGGCTGGTGTTTAGTCCCCTTGATGGAAAAGGGCATGCTCTGCCTGTAGGGTAGCCAGTTTTCCACTTCAGCAGAGGGGAGAAATTAAATTAATTTTTTGAAGGAGATACAAATGTTAAAAATGTTCCCTATAACCTTGCCTGGTTACTGTAAACACCTGGCTATTTTTTTTTAATCACTCCTATTGTTGATAAAAATCTAGAGATACTGACACAATCCCAAAGTTATCCAGAGAGATTCAAAACATCCCATGGCTGGCAAACTTTAATAAAATCTTTGATGTACCAGAGATGCCTCAATATCTGCAGAGCTGCAATTCCCTGGGTTAAAGCGTCTAACAGGACAACCTGCCCTTGACTGCCTTGACACAGTTCCAGCAAATTGGATGGATGGTAGCCCTACAGGCAACAGCCTCAGCCATGGCCATGGGCACTGGCAATGTCACAGTCCCCATGAGCCCCAGAGTCCCCTTGGCTGGCAGGACTTAAACAGAGGGCTCTGCTGAGCACCAGGACATATGGCTGCAGGACTGGCACCATAAGCCACCACTGAGAAGTCCTGGAGGCCAGCCTCAGAAATCCTCAGGACTGCATTTGTCTCTCATGATGTCACCTATTTGCCCCTTTCCTAGCCAGCTGCCTCACAACCAGCTTCTTCTGCAGTTTCAGTTGCTACACAAGGCTGTTCTGAGTATCCTGTGTGCAGACACTGGCCAGAGCTTGTATGAAGGGGAGGACAGGTAGGAAGACCCTACCAGAGAGCAGGAAAGCCAAAACAAATTAAAAATATACCCATGATGGCAAGCAGCAAGAGTCCAAGTTTCATATTCTCCAGTTCATCACTCTCTGCTGTTGCACTGCTGACGCATGGGGTCTCAAGGTGGTAGAGGGTGCCAGCTCCTCCCAGAGAGAGGATCCATGTTTATTTCCATAGATATTTTTGGCCATCTGGCTTGAAACGTCAATGTAAGAAACTTTAAACAAGACTGAATAGTTTTTTTCAACCAGTATTGAAAGCCCAGTCCTTAGGCGAGCGGGCACTGAAAATCTCAAGTAAATTTTGAAAATCCTGACCCAAATAAATAACCAATTAATACTTATGATATGAAAGTACTGTGATGAAGGGGGAGAACCCTGATGGCTACTATAAACCTCTGTTCATTGCAACTGCATTGGGAATGAGATCTGGGAAACCCCATTTCTGAGTAGAGCAGGATGTCCCCCACTTGCACATGCACATGCAGTGCTGGCAGTCATGTCCATCCTTGCAGCAACTCCCCAACTTTGTCCCGGTGTCCCACACAGCAGTGAGCTCCACTCATGGCAAATATCTCTCACAGACTGTCAAACTCAAACACGAGTTATTGCCTTGTTGCTAGAGGTCAAGGGAGGTAAAGACTTCACATGGAAACAAACACACAAAAATCCCCAGCAAGAAGGGACAAGCCAACCTTAACAAGCAAGTCCGTTACCCATAAATAAAAAGAAGGCAATCTCAACATGTGTTAAGCTTGGGGGAGCCAAAAGTCATCTCTCCTCTGTGGGTGACTGATGGCTCACAGGCTTTCCAGCACAAACTTGCCTGGTGTCGTTTGTCACCTGCAAGGGGTAAGCCACTCCTGAAGGCTCCTCTGTGCTGGTGTGTATGCGTGCGTGCATGTAACTCACGGAATTTCAGCAAAGTCGCATAAGAGGATTGTAGTCCTGGTTCAGCTAAAGACTTAGGATTCTGCATAATGTGTTAAGAGGAGCTTAATGCAATCCTACTACTCTGCCATAGAAACCCTGAACAGCACCCTGCCTGTTCTCACCTTTCCTCATCTGCTAGCCAGCTGTGGAAGAGCTGGCTGGCCCTAGGACTGCTTAAAGGAGCAGGTGCATAGGCAGAGTTTGGGATTCTACATCTGTCTTCTCATGAGAGCAGATTTTTGTGCTCCCTACTATAAAAAGACACTATGCAAGACAACTGATGCAAAATTCTTACGGTGTGAGTTCTCATTTTTTAATAATCTGGAGGCCTCTGGTCGATGTCTCATAAAAAAGGAGGCTTCACAGCTCTGAAAGAGGAATAGAGCCAGAAAAGAGCAGTTTCATGTCTCAGTGGCAGGAAATATTCTGAAAGTGAGGAATAGATCCCTTGGCCAAAATTACATCATCTAGGAGGACACGTGCTATTGTGGAATAAATTATCATGGCTAAGGCAACACAGAGATGTACTTGAGATGAGACCATCTGTCTGAGAATTAGAACAGGGATGGCAAAGGGTGGGGGAAAAGGAACAGAAAGGCAAGATACTCATAAATCAGACCTGAATGTCAGGCAATAGTGAGGTCAAAAGGTTGGGTGAGGGTGTTCCCTACTACTCTGTTGCTGGGAAAGTTTGGTTTTTAACAGCTAAGCCAGAATCAGACACATCCTTATTCTGAACTTCTCCATGTCATTGTGCCCCATCTGCAAAACAAATCTATTGTGAAATCCTTTCTCCTAGCTTCTGCATATCTTCTTCCTAGATTCTCAGATTATGATGGTGCAGTGTTATGAACAGTCTTGCTACATGCTTAGGCACAAGCCCCTCTGGAATCTCCAGTCACTGCCTCATGTAAATAAAGAAATAATAGTGCAGACTTTGAAATAATGTAGATTATGAAATAATGCAGGTTTCCCATAGTTGTCACACTGACTAGGAGACTAGCACAATAAAGACTGGGAGGAAAATTAAAGGAAGAAAATTTATTAAAATCTGGTTGGCACACACATAGCAAAAAAATAACAGTTTCAGGTGAAATGTGAGTGAGGTAGGGAAAAGAAGTGGACTAGGATATGAGTTATTCCCCATTCTAGAAGACAGCAGAATGCTAGGACTGCATTTCAATGTTCCCCATGCTGGAGAGTTTCTGAGTAGAAAATTGGAAAAGTAATATGGCAGTAAGAGCAGATCAGTGATACAAAGTGATTCCTGCTGTTCATAATCAGTCAGCAACCAGATGATGTGTGTAGTAACGTCTATCCTAGACGAATATTGCAGGGAGTAGTCCATACAGACAAGCTTTACATGTTTATGAGGTTTCATTCTGGAAAGCAGTGACTTTGAGGAGCTCTGAAGGGTTACACAGAGAATTCACTAGAAGCTGGCTCTTGGCAGAGCAAGAAAGCCTCACTTATTCCTCCTGATAGATAATTAAGAAGATATGGAGTAGCAGAAAGAACATTTCCCACTGGCATGGCATTGACAAAACATTTACCTACATTCAAAAGGGAAGCAGAATGACTTGGAAAGGTTCAGAAATGAGCTACAGAAATTACATACAATCTCTAAGATACTATCTAAGATTAGAAATTCTTCAGGATCTCATATAATTTATCAGAAGAAACTTAGGGACACTATGATATTTTAACGTTCTACTAAAGAAAAATGCACCCAAGAGCAGGAAGGCCTATTACCCCACAAGCAAAACCCTAATAAAGTCCAATCCAGAAAATGGAACTCATAAAATTCAAGTTGAAAGTGAGATGTTGGGGGGGGGGGGGGAGATGACACAGGTTAAGACTTCAGGAAAGAAATAACCGAAATCATTTCCTGAGAAAAACAGTGAATTTGTCATCACTTGGACTCTTTACATCCAGTCTGGGATAACTGCTAAAGTACGTGGTCTAGTTTACCAGAATGTACTGGTTTTGATAAGTACTGAGGAAGGACAAAACATCTGGACTGCCAGCTGGCCAGGCACAGCTCTGTGTGTTGGGTTTTGCAAGTGATGTGACGAGATCAGCCACTGTGGTCCTTGTGGCTGTAACAGTCAGACCTTGTAATGCATTTTCCATCTGTAATTCTCACAGTGGCTTTCACAAGCAGCCAGTGAGGTGGGCTGACCCACTGTGACTGTGACCAGAGAGTCTCCTTCCTTAGTGCCTCATCAAGGCTAAAACCTTCATTGGCATTGCCTAATGACCACTCTCCTTCTGAGGAGACAGATAATGAGAAATGGCCATGGTGGGATTTCTCCACAATGTCCAAACTACTTAAAGTTTGGCATGTGGGCAATCCTGGAGCCAGAACCAAAATCTCAGTGGAGTTTTCCTTACATCTGCTAGCACTGATTTTATGATCCATGTGCTGTGTTCTCTAGAAATCTATGCATAGGGAGAGATGTGAGCACCAACCTTTTACATCTGTCAAGATGATGACTCAGAATTTACACGGCTTTTCACTAGGGCCAGCATTAGATGTAGAAAATTAAGTGTATAAACAATATCATCAGTTTCAGGGTGTGCCTACAGAAGAATTAGGTCTTATCATGAAACTTCAATGAGAGAAGAAGAACTTATGGTATAAGCGGCAGCAATGGAGAGTACCATACTTCACTCCAGCTCTAAGCTTTGCCATTAATGGTCTTTGATTGCATGCATGTCCTCCTCCATGCCCGGACTTCTGCACTTCCTGTCTCCTACCTGTATCTTTACAGATTCCCAAATCCAGGGGCTGTGTCTCTCCACCTACACTTGTGCAGTGCCCAGCAAAGAAAAGCACTTTTGATCTTCTTGACTTGTTTTCTAAAAAAATGTCTAATAATAACTTCCATGTCTGCTGAGTATGGTCACAATTTAGGAAGCAAAGTGTGTGACCCTAGGTGAGATTTTGATGGAACCAAAAACACTGTATTGATGATGGTTAAATTGTTTATATTTCATTCTATCATCACATTCCAGTAAGTCAAAAGATAGATAGTTCTCCCAATCTGCTCTGTAGTCTGTGGGCTCATATGGTTTTAAATTATCCCAACTCTCAGAACATTGTCCACTAAAGAAAACTTCTTTCTCCCCTCTTTGACCACTTCTCTCTCCCAGTATACTCTGTTCTTCCCTGCTTGTGTTATTTCAATGTAAGTATTTGAGTTCCTCCTGCTACAGAGTGATTTTTGATTTTGTTTTGTGTCCAAGTAGAAGCTTGCTACCCTGCTATGAAAATAATTGGAAGTTTTTCCATTCTTTTCTATGAGTTCCTGGACTAGGTTCGCTCAAATTTTCAGTTTACTTGTCTTATCTTTAGTGCTGAGAGCTGGATTACTGTTGCTGGCAGGTATGGAGACCAGACTCCTTCCATAATGCAATTGTCTAGGAAATACACATTTTAAAGTGCTTGCTTTGAAGTCAGTGAGGAGGAAAAATAGAAGTGGGATGAGCCTGGTAAAGGAGAGTAATACTGGTGTTCAAAACCCCACTTATCTAATGCTAATGAAAATAAGGGTTCACCGGAACATTTACAGGAGCAAGAAACACCACGTCTCACATGCTGGGATTAGACTGGCATAAACTGCTTCTGGAGAAAAGACTGAGATTCAGTGAAAGATTTTGGGTAGTGAGTCATCACTTGTTAGTGAATTCTTTCGTGTATCACAGAGGATGTAAATATTCCACTTTAAATAGCAGGAAGCCATCAAAATATCTACCAAATTCTTAAAAGACCATGAAGGAACCTACTACTTGTCACTTCCCAAAGTTGTGCACTCCTGCATGGTGACATGGAAAAAGAAAATGCTCTTGCCTCTAAAGCAGAGGTGGACTATACCTCTGTACCACAGCAATGCCCTTGGGATGCTGATGAATAAAGATAATTCAGGAGAGCAGAGGTAAAGCTTCAGGATCACGAGGGATGTCCTAGTCAAGCTGAGCATGTGTTTAGACCCAAGTAAGGAAACCCAGTGCAGACCTCAAGGCACAGTCTGAGTCTACGAGAGAGAAACCCAGGCTACGGAGATTGGCCTGTCAGCGCGTGGACAAGGGAGAACACTCTTCAACATCTCTTCAGAGTCTTCAGATTAACTTCACAAATCAGGGTGTGCTCTAGAGGCTTTCAAATAGACAGTGAGTAAAGCAAGTGTGGTCACCTGGAGATCCAGGAAAAACTCCTTTATGCCCTCTGTTCCTGTCTTGGACATCTCAGTGAACTCCAGCATTTCTTGGGCATCCAGTCTAGTTGCAGAGGGTGGAATGAGAAATATTGCTTATCAGGAGAGAGTTCTTCCCTTATCTCTGTGCTGAAGCTCTCTGCTAGGGGTGGGTAGCAGTTGCACATCCAGAACCAGGCAGACTGTTGAGAGCTTGTCTCTTGACACTCTTGCTCAGAGGGTCTTGTGAAGTCAGGGTCTGCAGAGCACAGGTTTCCCTCTGGGTATTACCTCTGTATTCTAATACAACCAGCTGATTCTGATTCAGCGGTGGTGGCTTCCAGAAACAGAGGGAGTGCCTATCCATCTCTAGATAGGTGCTGAATAGAAAAATGGAAGTAACTGAATAAAAATCCCTGGAAACAGAGATGGTTAGAGCAGAAAAGGGGAAAGTAACTTTGTTACTCATCAGGTTATTACCTTTGGGAAGGAAACTGTGTAACTGAATATTTCTCTGGACCATTCATCTTCATTCTCCTAACTTGATATCAATAGCTGCCAGGTGGTGCCTGCAGAGGCCATTCAAATCAGATTATGTTATCAGAGTTCTCCAGTCGTTGCCAAGAGCAGGATCATGATCATGAGGAGGAAATCTAGTTATTCAGGTACATGTTACCTTATTAAAAGTTTGAGCAAAGTACATTGAGCTGTTATAATGGAATTAGGGTTTGAGTTGTGCTCTCAGGGTTGCCATGACTATGTGATTTTTGTACTGTGCTGTGGGGCTTGGAGAGCACAGCTCCACTCTGGCCAACTGCAAATAATCCAGGCCATCATCACAGAGGAGTGGACACCAGCATGGACTATGGCCAGGAGCATGAAACTTGTGGAGATTAGATTTATCTAGGTACAAATGCCTGAGGCAGAGACTGAAGGAGAGGTGTAGAAGGATACTAATGCCTACTCACACCAAGCAAAGCAGCAATCAGGGAGAGCAAGAAGAAACAGTTTTGATAAACCTTCTAGAGTTTCTCAATACCCATTCCCAGCCTTTTGCTTCAGTATTAACAGATGTTGTTCCAGAAATCCAATCCTTTCTCATTAGTGCCACTTGTTGTAATAGGGTATGAAGACTTCTGAACAGTTTTTTCTCCATCTGACAGGAATTCATGGGGTTTGATGTCATCCTCCACATTCTTGGTGAATAGGAACCCACATAAAAATAGGCACTAAAAGAGATATTGACAGTGAAGGACAAAAGCTGAGGCAAGCAGGGGGAGCAGATAAACATCAGCTTCCTGAACTGCTTTTACAAAGAACTGTCTTGCTCCAGAGCCAACAAAACTGAATTTTTTAACACTACTGTTTGAACAGAACTACTATAGAGGTCAGATTCTCTGTCTAGGATCTACTCTTGCAATTAAGCAACATACCAGCTTACCCAGGAAATGTTAATGATGACCCACGGACAAAATGGCCAGATTCTCAAAAAAATTCTTTTGTGAGTGCAAGGTTCAGGTCTCTCAGTGAGTCCTGAGCATTTTTGAAGCCATATGCCTTTTATTTTAAACTTTGCCTTTTAATTTCTTCTGGTCCCACCAGCCTTAAAATGGTCACTCCTCACCTTTTAGTCCTGTGACTGGTGCAGGGCTAGCACAGGAGACATTTCTACCAACATGGAAAGCAACATTTTTTTTCCAACTACTCCTGTGCCTGGAATAACACTGACATTTTGGGACCACTTAGTAGGTTCCTATTCTTAATCTCCTGACAAGGAGTCAAAAGAACCTTGTCAAAACTGCCAAGGGGTGGTTGTGGCCCCCTCAGAGAATGGCCAAAGCTGACACGTCTCCACATACACTTTCCCAGGAGGGTTTATGGCACGAGGTTCAGCCCTTTCCTGTCATTACTGCAATCCTAAACTCACGTGGCGAGCACCAGCCCAGATGTGTGGCTTCTGGCCATTCCCAGCTTTTGATGGTATGTATATCCATCACTGAATCACACAGAATCACAGAATGACAGGATATGCTGACTTGGAATGTACCTACAAGGATCACTGAAGTCCAATTCCTGGGCCTGCACAGGACCATCCCCGAGAGTCACACCATGTGCCTGAGAGCATTGTCCAAATGCTTCTTGAACTCTGTCAGGCTTGGTGCTTGACCACTTCCCTGGGGCCTGTTCCAGTGCTCAACCATGGGTAAGAAAAAATAAGTTTTAACACCTGCCAAACCCCCCACAGTTATGTATGCAACTGCAGGATAAGGAAATGCTGTCAGAACTGCAGTGCCTTGGCAGAGAATAGAACACTTCCCTACCCCTTCCCTGATTCACAAAATATGCCTGATCTATGACTCCACAGCAAAAAGAAGTATTACATGCACTGTGGTAGGAGACTGCTCCCCTTCTGCAGAGGGACCTGAATGAAGTCAAACTCCTAATGTGCATCTGAAAAGTGCTCCTGGACCTGGGATAAACTCCTGGAAAACAGTTACACACTTAAAACCTTCAGCTGTCATAAAGCCTTTTTCACATACTCCCTCCCTGGACTGTTCTCCAAACCTGTCATGTGCTCAGGGATAAATCCCTTGATGAAGACATTTACTTTTTTTTCTTCTTCACGTTATTTTAATATATTTTATAATCATTTTAGTCAACATTTTTTACTTGGCAATGCAGATTTTAAACCTTGGAGTGCTGAGAACACCCATGCATTCATGAAATGCAATAATTTCTATTATGGGTTAAATGGGTACAAACATGCAGTGCAGATTTGCCTAGGACAGGATTCCCCTCTCCTGGGGACCCAATGACTCAGGCAACAAAAAAAGAGGCAGGGAGTTGCCCCATCCAGGGTCTTGGCATCAGTCCAGGCTCTTCCCAGGTTCTCCCAAGGGATCCACTCCCTAGCAGCATGTGGTGGAAAGAGTAGGGCAGCAGTTTAGTCCTATGGAAATGGCTGGAGGGTGAAATTCATCCCCAGTGAGGAAAGCTGGACCCATTAGGTCTGAAGTGACAAGCAGGCTCCTGCTGGCTTTCTGCACAGAGCGCCAGTCATAGCGGGCTGCTTTGTATGAAATCCTGGCCCCGCTCACAGACTACCATGTGTCCAAGAAAATCCTCTTTTTTCTCATCCTCTCTCACTCCACAAAGAAATTCTTCCATGGAATTTCTTAGAATCCCAGAATGTTGGCCATTTAGCAGAAGTTTCTGGCCGCAGCACAATTATAATTGGTCTCTCAAGTACAGGCTCAGCACAGAGGCCAAAAAACTGCAAGGGTTATTAATGACTGAGTTCCCTTCTACTTCCTAACAACCAGACAAGCAGGAAGGCTAGAGAGGAACACTTGGGGCTGAGCCACTACTCTCCTCTCATAAGCACTGTCCTGGTGCTCCAGTGCCTTCTTGCAGACACAAAGCTATCCACAGTGCAGACACCAGACAGCACTGAGAGTTGTGTAAAGCAGATCGACATTCAGAAGCCCCTCTGGTGGTCAGAGAACGTTTTGGGGGCCTTCTCCCTGCAGCTGCAGTGCGCATCAGGGTGAAGCTAGCTGCAGCCTTTCCAAAGGCACCTGGTTTGCCATAGGCAAGGTTGGAAGGATAAAGAGACACAGCTGGAATGGCAGACTGAGAAACACAGAGTCAGACAGAGATCCTTCTCTCTCCACCCCTCAAATAAAAAGACTGTCTCAGGAGAGGTTCGAACTGAGCGAGAATCATATTATTACGATTATTACATTCCCATTTTACAACAATCACATGGCACGGTGCCAGCTGGCACTGGGAAGCCATTGCTGCTTCTCCTTCCTTGCCCGACAAACACAGTGACAAGAATACAGTCCTTGTTAGGTTGAGAACTGAAGAATGGGAGAGGCCAAAAACACCTCCTTGAACAATCACTGACAAGTAAAGAGAGCTGCACTTGGGAAACACATATTTAAAACATATCTTCCCTGAGGTTTTTGGGGAGGGAAGTTCGATGCATGGGTTGGGAAGTGAGCATGTTCACACTCAGGCATATTTTTGTGGTGTCAAACAGGCTAGTGGCAGCTAAGAAGAGAGTCCATGATGCCTTCGTTTCACAGGAGAAGATAAAAGTCCATGAAGCTGAGAATTTAGGGACTCATGCCAACATAGGAGCTTGGGTAAATTTGGACTGGCACTCCATGCTGGTCACGGCTGTGCTCAGCCTTTGATAAGGGTTTGTCTCACAAGAGCTCCTAGCAATCTATGGTCATTCCAGCAAGCCATTCTCTTATCAAAGGTCATGTCAAAAATCTGGAGGGAAGCAGGCCAAACAAATGCAGGTGACATAGGGCATTGTTTATTCATGTTGATGTTCCTAAAATCATACCTCCCACAGACAAAACAACTGTATAGAAGCACTGGGAAAAACTGTTGTTGGTTCATCAGCAAAATTGTGCATGTCAGCTGCTTTGGTTGAGTAATTTTACACTGAGTTTTGTGCAGGGGAGCTAGCACTAAAGGTTTGGAAGTAGTGGATTTCAGAAAGACTTGTGCCTAATCCAGCTCTCTGAACATGAACCACTTGTACTTATAAGACAATCTAAATGAATTGTCACCACAGCACAGTTATTAGGTTTGTCCAAATGTGCATTCTTTTCCCTGCCAGTCTGCTAGGCCCAGGTATTAAATTCTGAGAGCTGAAATGCTGATTTCACCAAAGCAACATTTGCTCCAACCTACCTGAGCAAGGCAGGACAAGATTTAGCCTGTGCAGTCTCTGTCTGGCTTGATAAATAAGACAATAGCTGTGTTCTTGTCCTTCCCTAACTTCCCAGAACTGGCCAAGAGACTCTGTAATGGGATGTCCCACAAGGGACATTTATGCATCAATGTTTGGCACCTCCTCCCTAGAAATAATTGCTCAACTATTGTCTCTCCCTGCAGTGAAGGTCCTACATTTGGTCCTGTTTCTGTTGCACTTTTTCTATGACCTTTAGCAAATCTCTTCATTTCTGCTACATCTGAGACAAGTTCAGCTTCACTGTCTTAAACAGGCTGGAGCTCAGATGAAGCTTCATGAGTCTCCTTGGACAAAGTCCACCAACTGCTGTCTCTTGAGCAGCCCTCCCTGAGATGACAGCAAACCAAATCAGTGTGCTGAAAGTGCCATGGCCCTTGTGATCCATGTGCAAAGAGGCAGGGACCAAGAAGGGGTCCATACCTCATTTCTACTCTGCAAGGTTCAGGAGGCTGGTACAGCCTCCTGTATAGCTCTGCGTCTCCTGACTTTCCTTCCACATGCAACTGATTCAGGAGAGTAAGAAGGCTCTATGAAACAACGTGTAAATGAAAAATAAAGAGAACTCTAGTGAATGCCCAGAGGGATCTGCCAGCAAAACCCTTTTAGTGGCCAGTTCTGCCTCCACTTTCCTCCCCAGGCCAAGCATGCTCCTAAAAGAGGGCTGCAAGCAGACTGCAGATATCAGGCCTAAGATCACAGCATGGCTTCTCCAAAAAGCACGAAAGTGAGAGAAAAAGGGGAAGGGAGGGTAGCAGCTAATATTCTTCAACAACCTGTCCTCTCATGCTTTAGTAAAACTGGCACTGTGATCTTGCAAGGTAATAAGGAAGACAGCATGATCTGTCACCATCCACCCTGTGCCCCTTCTATGTTAAGATTTAGATTGAGCTGTCAGTGACCAAACACAGATGGTGAGAAAGACGTAACTCTGGATCTATTCTGGCTTTACTTGCTCCTCCTCTCTTCCCTACTTGCATTTCCCATACATAATTTTGAATTATTAAAAATCAAATTTCCTTGGTGATGGGTTTGCATTAATCTTGGGATATGTTTGCATTGAGATTACTCTCATTTTCTTCTCTTCCTCAGACATAAGATGGTTTTGCACATGGATGGGCAATAATTTTTTCAGGCATGACATTTAGTCCAGGTCCAGCCAAATTAAACATGATTTTTATCAGAATGTGTGTAATGGCTGAGTAAAAGATGGCATGAGAGTTGTGGAAGGTCGTCCAAAGCCAGTACATGCTGAAGTCCTTTCCCCAACCAGCATAATACTCTGCAATGTGTTCCAGACAGGTGGATTATGCAGGGAAAGAGAGTGGCTGGTCAAAAGGCCAGCCTTCAAACACGCAGTTGTGGTACTCTTCTTCTGGAGCAGGAATGGCTGGTATGAACAGCTGGTTATTGCAGGCAGTGTCCCAGCTTCCCTGTCTCCTGTCAAGAGTGCTACACGCCCTAACGGATTGGCCCTGGTGACCATGGGAGAGAAGTGCAGGCTTTCTGAATGACTGGGGCTTTCTGGGTACAGCACAGATTTGAAGGGTGTGGCTTGAAGTTGAAAGTGAAGGACCTCACTTACTCAGCCCACAATTTATCACCTCTGCTGAGCCCACACCAAAGCAGCCCCTCCCTGTTCTACCTATGCCCGTAGTTCTTTTCCCAGTACCCAATAAATACTCATCAATAACAGTACTTAGTGCTTTGTCACATGTTCTGCCTACTAGCCCCAGACCAGAAAATATTTGACGCTGAGTGATGCTTTTTTTTCTTCGCAACAGTACTTTGTAGTATCAGACTTCAATCTACGTCCAACTCCAGTTAAAGAATGTGTTGTTGCTAATGTATAACCAGGGAGTGTGAAGCTGCGTGTGAGAACAGCACACGCTACCAGGGTGAGAACAACAGCAAGCACATTGTGCTGTTGCACAGCATTGTTTGATGTACTTTTTGCAGGACTGTGTCTGGAGACCTAAAGTTGAAGCTAGCTTCAAATGCAGCTGCCTGCCCATTCCAGGGCCAAAGCACATCATGGAAGAACTGAACACTCTTCCCTTCTAGGTGTTTGGTTTTAATCTGCACTGCTCAAAGATGCCTAAAATCTGACTAATACCAAATCTTTTTCTACCCCATGCCACGCTGCATGGAGTCTGTCTGCGAGGAGATTTAACAGCAAGCTCCCTATGTCTGGGGACCTGGCATCAAACCTTGCCTCTTCAAATTTTGATTTGCTAGGCCTGCTATTGGCTGCATCCCATTCCTCTCACATGCAAAACTTCTGCTGTGTGATGAACTGAGAGACATTCAGGCAAGGGAGAAGCAGCTTCCAGGATGGTGTGTTATGCACAAAAAAAGGCACTTCCTACATTTAAGGATTGCAAAGGCATATGGGTAGTCATTTAGCGGGAAGCATTCCTGCAGTCCCATGGAGAGTATGCATGTGAATACACTACATTCCCTGGTGCCAGCTAACATCACCAAGGCTTGACAAACCAGCACCTGCTCAAAGTGGGCAAAGGTGGTTCAATTAAAATTCCCTTGGATCAGCTGAGACACTCCAGTTTGGCAACTGGTTCAGTAGTTGCAGGGCCGGTGTGGGTGAGTGGGTGAGTCTAAGCAGCACTGCTGCAAGCAGCACAGAGGATCCCCAGGCAGAAGAGGCTGCATGAGCCAGGTCAGAGCTGCCTCCTACAGCCACAGCAGCCACCTCAGATGCACTACGTGCTTCCACCCACTACAGAACATTTCCTAATACCCTCTGACAAACCCAGCATGCTGCCAAAGAAGAACAGAGTTTGCCTGCAGCTAGAGTGCCCAAATCCAAAATACATGCCACAGCCAGCATGTGCGAGGCCAGGCAGTGGCAGGGAGATTTTGCACAGTGTATCCAGAACAACCAGATGGGACAGTTTTCACTCAGAGCAATGAGTGAAATGATGGCAGGCCAAGGTGGCTGATGGTGAGCTCGGCCCTCACACAAGTGGAATGCAGCATGAGGAACCAGCCAGGAGCACTGAGCAAGGGTTTCAGAGGAAATGAGAATTAATTTTGTGGCTCAAGTGGCCCTAGGAGGCATCTCAGGAAGTACTCAGACTGGGAACAGTCTCTGTGTCCCATAGACTATTGGTGAAGAGACATCTTGCTACTTACACATGACCAGAGTGCGCTGCAGGAGTCCTGCTGCCTCTGCCAGATTTGCTCTGGTTACAGGCAGTGCAGGGACTCTCTGCAGAGACTGGGACTGGAATGGGACCCAAATTTTGACAATCTACACAGAACAGAAGGAGGTCAACCAGTCCCTCACCTCCCCATACTGCCAATTTTGCAGCTCTACTACAGGTCAAGCCAAGAAGGGTCATACCGTGAGGTGTAAAAGGCTGCAGTCCTGCTGATGACTGTGGCGTCTGCATGGGAGACAGGATTGCTTGGAAAAACTTGTGTCATGAAACCAGCTGTGGCATAGCAGGACAATAACACTGAGACTCTCAAGGCCTGGCTTCTGTCCCCAGCTTTGCCATGGCCTTCACAGGGTGATGCTGGGGAAGTCATATCCGTTATCTGTGCCTCCACCTGGGAAAATGTTGCTGCCTTGACTTAGAAGGAGGATAATGAGGACAAATCTTTGGGCTCCAGGGCTGGAGGCTCCCTGCAGGTCCAGGCTGAGAGTGAATGAGAAACCCATCTTTTCCTGACACACCAGTGTGTGGAGTCAAAATGACATCATGGCATGTGAACAAGCATTTACTCTCAGAAAGACAAAATAGCAGAAGCATGTGTAATCATTTGCCTTTCATGCCAACATATTTTTCTTATGTAAAGAGAGGCTCTGGCTGCCCTAAGGAGGCTGAGAGATGCCCATGCTACCCTGCGAAGGTGGAACTATCAGGCAAGGATGCCAGCGTACCCGCTTGGGTAAATTTGTGCATGCACTTCATGTTGTAATAGACTTTAGTATCTGATAACAGAGACCTGCTGGAGTCTGGCATGAGGACAGAAGGAATCAAAGGTCATGCCATGAATTCCAGTTATGCTGATAGGCATCTACAGTCAGAGGAAGGAGTTCAAGAACGGGAACTGCAAACTGGTGGGGAGGGCTGGAAAACAGAAGCTGGTTCAGGGATGACAGGTATGGGTCATTTCAGATCCCAACTGGACAACTGGTTGTGCATGCTTGCCAGGGACATAGGAAGGTGTTTTCCCTGATGGAGTGAACATGAACTCTGCCATTACTAGTTTAACAAACAGACTAAACACACTGCAATAAATGCATTAAATAGCTAGCACATGTCTCTCCAGAGGCCTCTCCCTCACGGAGGAGCTGATTCATGATGATGCGCTGATCAGCAGGTAGGTAGGAGATGCAAATATGCAGTGTGTACCTTGCACCAGGGGAACTGTCTGCACATGGAAACAGCTGAGAATGGATATGATACAGCACCAAGTTGCTCTGCTCACTGCCTGCTTCTGCCTCATGAGTCTGACACTATCACTCACCTTGTGCCTTCCTCCTAGCAGATGCCTGGTGGCACAGTGCTCTGTGATGAACACCAGGGGCTGACCAAGTTCACACAAGGAGACTCTGCAGCTGTGCACAGAAATGGTTCAGCAATCCCTGCACAGCACAGCTCTGTGCTGGGCTCTGGAGGCTGGAAGAGGAGTTTTAAGGTCCTATGGCACCCAAAAGAAAAGATGGGACGGGACGGGATGGGACGGGACGGGATGGGATGGGATGGAACAGAACAGAAATGAAGGATGGGGAAGCAGAAGAAAAGCTCCTAGCAAGTGACTGACACTTCTATTTGTATTGCAATCAATTATCTTTTTTCTTTCTTCTTATTCTTCAATGAAATGATTCCACTGTTTTCACAGTTTCACAACATTACCCTCTAGCCTCAGACTAGATGTGCTCACTCTGACTTTTCAAACCACGACTTCTGTTTGGGTTCACCTGCTTCATGGCTGTTGCTTTTTACCTCATCACAGGTACTGACAAAGGCTTAGATGAAGGTCTTAAGTCATTTTTGAGACAGGAAAGATCTGGTAAACAGGCAGGAGGTTGAAATAGAGGTACAGCATAGACAGGGACAACACAAACTGTTAGCATGTGTTATCATCAGAGCATCTTTCTTCTTCGATCCTCTGCTGTTAGTAGAACACGTCAGGCAGTGACCAAAGCTACTCGTGAGGAATTGCATGAGGGGTTGGTTTTTAGCAACTGAGTACTCACAGATCTGGACCACTGAAAGCTGGTTCTAAACTCCTGGAAAACTGATGGGAAAAAACTGATGGAGTTCAGGGAGGCTTGGCTTCAACTTCACAGAGAACAGCCTGAAACTGAAACATCGAGTGCCTAAAACCCCACCCATGCAGTAACTACAAGGAAACTGGACTAAAACTGATAAATTTGAGCCTCAGTGAACAGATTAAATCACCCATTTAAATTAGTAAGCAGGAGAACTTATTTTTAAATATTAAATAAAACCTTCTTTTTCATTTATCCTTTCAATTATTTTCCATAAAGAAAGGTTGATAGTCATTAGGCTGTAACCAGAAAGACTCTGTTAACTTAAAACCATATACAGTCAATCTACTAAATTACTGTTACCAGCAGACAGTTTTATCTACACATACTTATTTACAGCTTTACAGCTTTACAGCTTTTTATTAGATCTTGATTATTACAATTTTCTATGCTACGGAAATAGTGAATTATGTATTTTTGTTATAGGATGACTGTTCATCTTTAGAATTTATTTATATCAGGCTGCAATTGAAATGAAATTTGAATCCATTAAAAAGTCTCTAAAAAGACTTGTATTAAACTCTTCATTTTTTATTTATATAAACCACCTTAACTGCAAAACAGAAAAGAAAAATTAATATTAAACAATAGAAATTGTATCAGTGGCTAGTGGGTTAAACAGGTTGTTCCAGGACATCATATACTCCAACATTGTAGATCTGATGGGTCTTGTTTTTTCATCCTCATTTTTCTCATAGGTCAGAGGAGAAAAACAAGCTTGCCTGCTTTTTTCAAACTTCATTAAGTTTCTAAAGTTTGAATAAGCAAGTCACTGAATTTAAGTTGTTGAATAAACTGAAATGGAATAAATAGTCATCTTCTACTCATGGAAGAGCAATTGCTCTCAAAAGTGGATTTATCACTTATCAAGGTTTGGTTCCAAGTACTTAGGCAGCGTTTGGTTCAACTTTCTGAAATGTTTTGGCAGGAAGCATGTGTAACTTGATATGTTAAAAAATAATCAAGACAAAGAGATGCTTTTTATACAACTATACTAGGCACCCAAACACAGGTGACCATTTTTTCACATTTAAATATCTCTACTTCAAAAGAGAGAAAATATATTGAATTTATAATTCTTAAAATTATCAAAAGTCTGCCATTGTTATCGTAAGTCATCTGCCGTGGATGTTAAGAATAGGATGGAACTTGCATTTCCTACCCAGTGACCAGCCTACTTTAAGCTGCCACTAGGAGAATGTGGGTGGCTTCAACAACACAAATCACTGCCCCAGAGACAAAGTTTCCACCTGGGAATTACAAGTACACCCCAGGATGGACAGAGCTGTCAGAGCAGCCATGTCCACTGGGTTATTTTATCCTATTCCACCCATCCTGTTTTTCCTGTTACAATCACAAAGGAAGTCTTTGTATACTGGTTGTGAGACTGGAGAAAGACCCTAGAAAACATGAACAGAGCATAAAATCAATACTGATGTGCCTACTTGGATTAGAAAGGCACCTGAAACAGCACCTCAAAGATCCTGCACTCCTGGCCTCTCTGCCCACGTTAGGAAAGAAGTGTCATCATGTGGGAAAGGGGTAGCCCCTCCCTGGGGGACATGGTGAAAAAGGCTGACACACGCTGTCATAAAAGGTTGTAATACTCCTCTGTTTTATTACCAGTTGGCATTAATTAGCTGCCTACTGTCTTCTTTCAGAATTGTCTCAACCAAGGAGTATCTGTTAGTGATTTATACTTGGCACTTCCCTGATAAAAGTTTTTCCACTCTAACTCAGCTTGAGCAAGACTTGTCTCTTCTTCTTCATGCCAAATTCACTGAAGTGTCTCATCTTCTTGCTTCTGCCTCTCTTTGTAGTAAATGCCATGGGAGAGGCAAATGGAGAATCTTTGTGCCAGTAGCCTGTCTGCTACTCTTCCATCACCAGCACTTAGTCTGTCATCTTGCCTGGTGGCAACAAACATGTCACCATTAAGAGGAATTGTTTTGGGGTCAGATGCTCCTAACCTCCAGCTTCACTGGCTTCAGTGAGATGAATCTGTGTTATGCCAGCTGAGGATCTGTTCCTTCAGGAAAACAAGGCCTATCAGAAATGCTGCACAGGGAGGAAAAACAGGGTTTTTTAAAAGGTTAGCTAACACTGCTTTAGCTAAAGCTCACCACAGCCCAAATTCTAGAGGTTTATGGCACGTAAATCTTGGATTAACTCGATATTCAGTAGAGCTTTGCAATCCACTCATAACACTTTCCAGTTCAGTGTGAAGAATTGGGCCTCTCATGAGCCTCTTTTCAGCATTTCTCCAAAGCTCTGGATATCCTTCTCCAGTGAGGGATTTGGAGGGGATGCATTATGAGCAGGACACTAATCTGCTCCTCACTGTGTCGTGTGAGGAACGGAATCTGAGACAGCATCATATAGCATTTGATCCTTATTTCATTCCTAGGGTAACCTGGTGGAAAGCAATGTGCAGCACTTTCAGCCCAGACTCCAGTATTAAACTGCTAGAGATGTCCTGGTGTCAAGTTTCCACAGATGTTTTTAGGTGGAAGAATATATCTAGCTTCTAAATTAACTTGAGTAGAGAAGGCAGTTTGCTGTCACTGCTGGAACACTGTTGTCAGTCATTGCTGCTCAGAACTTTTATATACATCCCAGGAGCCATGACAGAGTAAAAAGCAGAAGTTCAGTCTGTTAAAGAATCATGGTGTTCACATTTTTAGTTTCCAGGTTCCCTCTCTTTTTTTTTTTTTTTTTAAATGCCTGAGAAGTCTTCTGTTTGCAATTCAGTGCAGGCTTCTGGCTACAAGAAACAATTAACCATGCCTCCAATCAGGACGGAAACAGAAAGGTACAGAGAGAAGATTAAGATCAAATCCCCAAACATAAAAGCAAATATAAAGCAAAAAAATTGAAAAGTGGAACGGCATGCTTCATCTCTATCATTGATAAAATATTTTGCAATCCTGGAAAAGTTAATAGCTTCTTTGGCATAATCTTTATGACCTTAAAGGGGTGATAACAAAGGTAATAAAAAACTGTTTCTGAAAGGTTATGGGTTTTCCTAGTCAACTCAGTTTTTCCTTCTCACCTCCAAGGCTAACATTCAAAAGAAAGTTTGACACATATGGGTTGTGTCGGAACTTGGAAGCTGTTTATTTAGCTTCTCCCAAGATACTACTTACGGAACCTTGCAGAGCAGGGTAAGAAAGGGAGCCCTGTGAAGTGGCAACAGCATCAGAAAAGTGAAGGGTCCATAGCTCAAACTGCTCAAGTTTATTAAAACAAAAGAGGTCAGTGGAGTTGCCCAGAGGGTTACATAAGGCAGAAAGTAGCACTCCACAGGAGAGAAGGGAGCCTGTTAAAAGGCAAAGCCACTCCAGTTTGTTTATGGCTGAAGATAACTGTCTTGTGGTGTGTCTGTTCTCCATAGCTGACAGAGTAAATCACACCCTTTATCTCCACAGCAGATGAGAATTTGGACTGGGCTGTTGTTTTGTGAGCTGTGGATTAAAGCAAATGGGGCTGTTATTTATTATTATGGCTAGCATTATTATTTTGTTCCTGCCATCTCTGCATTTCCAGTCTCTGTGTAAGGAATTTCACCACAATGATTTCTTGCAGGGAATGTTAGGCATCATAATAGCAGTAAGGACAAAGGCTTGATTCACCTTAAAAGGGTATATAAGAAAGGTGGCTTGGCAGTTGTGTATGGGCAAGGGAAATGATCAAATGTCCTTTGGGATCCTCACACTCTCACTCTGGGCTGGAGGTCAGCACAAAGTCGGATATGACATCTGGGAACATGGAAGTGCCTGTGGCCTGCTGACGCATCTGTCCCAGTACCAATCTCCTGTTCTGCCTGCTCCTCCTGTGCCACAAATCCAGCTTCACACCTTAAACACCATCCTCTGTGTCTCAGTTCCCTGGTCCTTGGCGTAGACACGCATCTCTTGCAAAGCTGTTAGGCACCCTGCAGCTCTCACATCTCGGTAAGGGTATTCTCAGTTTCAGGTACCCAAATCTCAAGTATTTATACTTCAGAGGTGGAAGCCTGCTGTCCTCTTCCATGCCTCCTCTCTGGCTCCTGTGTTACATTGCTCCTTCCTTTCCACAACTTCAGTTCAGTGACAGGGCAGAGCCACTTGTATTGAGAGCTCTTCCCAAAATCAGGCAGCACCCAGGTCCCACTGAAGCTCATATGATCAGAGAACACCTGATACCACAGAAAACACAAGTACTATTTTTCATGTTTTCAGGTCCCTAACAACAAATGAGAGCTCTCTGCTAGTTTTCAGACTGTCTGATCCAATGACACCTACTGAGTGGGCTATGACCTAGGAAGCTTCTCAGCAGCTTCAGGAACAGGTTCCTGGGAGGAAACATGAACCACATGCCTTTGAACCATTTGCTGGGAGCTGGTCAGAGGAACAAAGGAGCTTTATCTTCCCTGGGAAAATGCTGAATCATCAAAATTCACATTTTTCATAGGCATGGGAAGGCGGCCCTGTTTTCATGACATTTTCAGGAAAAGTTTCTCTAATGCAGGATAGAAAGCAAAAGGTTATTTTTATTTTTGTGAAGGGCAGAGAGTCGAAAGAGACACATAGGCACAAGAGGCTACAACCATATTCAGTCTGCTGGACAAACAATGTGAGAGTCAGTTCGAGTTTTGCTCTGCCTGGTCCAGAAGCAGGGCTGGATCTGCTCTGAGCAAACACCTGCACGCTAGAGAACAGCTGGAGGGGACAGGGGTGTAAATGTCTCTCCTTGCATAATTTTTGCAAGACACATTTGAAAAGGCCTCGGGCCGTTCCATTTCAGAAAAGCAGTTCCAACACCCTGCAAACATCTGTACCTGAGGATTTGGCTCTCCCAGTCAAACATTTGCATTCTCCTACACCTCCTCTGCATCCTTCCAACTCACCAAGCTGCAGCAGCATCTGTGCCATGTGTCAGGGCCACATCCCTGCCAGAAAAAAGGGGATAAGACGTGAGTCCTCTCCTTCACTCAGAGCACTGCTTCCTTTCTTCCTTGTGCAGAACTTTTGTCCTTATCAGCCAACCTCTGCCACACCAGCATGGAATATGCTTTTGGCTGCGAGAGCACTGGCTTCTTTCATCCTACACCTATTTATCCCAGTAGGGGATCTGGGCCCCTGAAGCACAGCAAGGGTGCTCCCACCACAGCACTCAGCCCTTTCTGGAACAAGCTTGAAAGAGCACTGCACACTTCTCTCCTGACCTGTCAGAAATGCATCAACCTGCTGCTGCAATATCCACCTGGACAGGAATGCCGCTCTTTAGGGTCACTTTCTTCCCCCACCAGGTCTGGCCCTGTCTTGTAGGATCTTGCAGTTGGGTGAAATGCACTTTCTTTTGGCAAACAGATGCCTTTGTTCAGTTGGGTCTGCTCTTTTTAAGGGATCACCCACAGCCCCTGCAGCTTTCACCCTGAGCTCTCTTCCTTTTTGGTCCCCCTGAAAGTGTGGCATTTTCTGATTAATTTATACCAAAGCTCAAATCAAAAGGGACCTGACGTGTATCTTTTTTAGTGGGCCAGGCTTTGGCAAAGCAGAAATCCTTCTCAGGTGTGGTAGCTCTGTTCTCCTAACAGATAGCCATTTCCATGACTACTACAGATATTCATTCCTCCTCACGTGTGCCTGAGAGCCTTAATTCCTGGGAGGGAAGAGCACAGCGTGACTTGTATGGTCCATAGTGTTACAGGCCTTTGAAACTGCGTTTTCTAGTCCTTCAGCTTCTCGCTGGCTCCAAGAGGCCAAAATTTAAAGCAGGTCTGTGCTCTAGTGAGTAACTGATGTAATTACGCTCACTTGTTACAAGGAGAAGCTTTCACAAGAGGGGGAGGCGGTGGCCCCACGCCAGGAGGTGTGTCCCTGATGACAAGCTGCGGAGCCAATCACAGCTCTGAAAGATCTTCACATTCATACCAAAAAGAAAAGAAACCGCCCCAGGGTATTTATAAAGAGGAAGGAGAAAAAAAAAAAAAAAAAAAAAAAAAAAAAAAAAAAAAAAAGTTGGCAAGAAAGAGAATCTGCAACTTTGTTAACTAACTCTGCAGCTGAATTGAAAAAGGCCAGGCTGGTCCCCCTACAAATCTTGCTTCCTATCCCCTCCCCTCTCTCAAGCATCTCTGGAAATCTGTCAGTAAACTGGAGTGAAAAGTTCAGCTGCTTAGAGTGGTCCTCCTCTCCCCTTGGCAGGCAACCTCGTGAGCCGCTGCCTGTGGGGCTGCCCGCCCTGGCCTGAGCAGGGCTTGTTCTCGGGAGGGCGAGCCCCGGCAGGCAGGTGGGCAGCGATCCCTTAATGCCAGCAGGGCAGGGAGCAGGGCCGCCCAGGAGCCCCCGGGATTAATAATTACCTTCACAGCACCCAGCACGCTGGCATAGGCTCCCAGCTGCCCGCATCTCTGTTAAACAGCCAGGGAAAGAGAAGGCAGGTTTAGCTTTAACCAGGGGGTAAACGGTCAGCATTCACAAATGCTGAACCACCAGAAACCAGCCAGCCACAGGTTATTTATTCCACTTGCACAAGAGGACTGTGAGGTCCAAAGGATGAGAGGGCCCGTGGCAGCCTACAAACCCCATTTTCTGCCCCAGGTCTGCTGGACGAACCAGGGTAAAAAATGCTTCCCTTCCCTGACTGGCGTTTCTTTCTGCCCGCCCTCTCTGCTGGCTTTCTCTGTTCTGACTGCCTGCTCCCGGGTACAGACTGTCTCTCACGGCCTTGTGCGGAGCCTCGCACAATGGGGCTGTAATATAACCTCAGCGCGAACGAGCTGCCATTAATAATAATAATAATAATAATAGTAATAGTAATAATAATACTAAAAACGCCCATCACACCCTACCGCAGCTGCGGGCAGGGCCGAACAGTAGCCGCAGCCCCGCTCCCCCCGGGGAAATCGGTGTCCTCCGGGAGCCCGCAGCCCCCTCTCCGGCTGCCGGGGGCAGGCGCTGCGCTTTGCCGGGGTGGGGAACACAAAAGGCCCTTTCCCCGCCCGGAAAGCTCGGCAGCGGGCCGGGCCGAGGCGAGACGCGGGGCTGCCCTGCCCCCTGCCGGCTTCGGGGGCTCCGTGTGGGCCGCGGGCTCGGCCCCCACCGCGGCCTGGAGCTGGGCTCAGCAGTCCCTCGGGGGCTGGGCTCAACGCTGCCCCTCGGGAAGGGCACCCCGGCGCGGCCGCCAGGGACCTCCCCGCACTCCGCGGCCTGGGTCAGAGCCGGGGACCCCGACGCTCTGTGTAACCCTGCCCGTGTGTGTCCAGCCGGCAGGGCCGCAGAGCTGCCGAGGACAGAGGCGCTGGGGCAAGCGGGAGCCTGGAATGGATGGGACATGGCCTGGCCCAGGCTGCAGGGGCAGCGGCGGGGAGAAGGCTGAGTGTTGCTCTGCAATGGCTGGTGGTGCCGCGCTGTCAGCCTCGGCTCTTTGTTCCCTCTCCTCCCCACCTCCCGCACAATTGTCTGACTGTTTCAGGCACGCACAGCTCTGGCTACTCAGCCCCTCCCCTTGCAAAAAACAGGAGACCAAGGAAACTCCTTTCCCATCCGCATAGTATGAGAAATGGGGAGGAGACCTTTCCCATGCCGTATTGGGCTGTCAGTGGTAGTTCTCTGGGGGCCTGGAGTATCTCTCTGGCTCTGAACCAGGCAACAGGCTTGCATTGCCAGATGACCAGGCCCGGCTGGCCACGCAGTGTGGTCCTCTTAGGCTGGGCAACAGGGCTTCTGCTGAAAAAGCAAAAGTCTTAGGGGTGCAGATGAGGGAGAGCATGGGCACATCTAGGTGGGGGCT
Source organism: Pomatostomus ruficeps (assembly GCA_013400735.1). Lineage (NCBI taxonomy): Eukaryota > Metazoa > Chordata > Aves > Passeriformes > Timaliidae > Pomatostomus > Pomatostomus ruficeps. The sequence continues at coordinate 68,609 of VYZT01006014.1, forward strand.
TTCAGTCCAGCCAGAGGCCTCGGGGGCTAATTGCAGTGCCTTGCCTTTTGACAGGGGTGATGATCTCAGTGGAAGTATGTGGGCTCAGTCTAGAGGTGCCCATCTTGCAGCAGCTCAATAGAGAGCCGACGTTGTGGGGCAGCTGTGCCAGATGTCAGGCTTGCTGTCACAGCCACTTTGCCAAAGGCGGTTCTCTAAACATCGACTCCCTCCCTTGCACTACAGTCCCTTCCCTTCCTTCCCATGAGACTTTCAAGCTGCCTCCCTCTAGCATCGCTCCCTCTTTCTCCTCACACTAAGACTGTAGCTCACTCCCCTTCTCAGTAAAGACCACCCATTGCCATGGTAACATTGCTTCTTACAAAGTTGCAAGCAGACACAAAGATACGTTTCTGCCCTGCTTTACAGCCCCCCGCCCCTTCATACCAGTTAATAGGCCAGGACTTTGGTTGTAGTGAGGGGATGGAGGGCTCTTGCATTTCATTTTCATTGAGGAGGAAGAAGATATTCTAACCCCTGTGCTCCACAAGTGCTGAAGCCTCTGGTCACTGTAGGAATAGAGCTGTCATTCATGAACCACCTGAAAGCCCTTGAAGGCAATGGCGCCCCAGGTGGATGCTGTTAGTGCAGACACTGGCCCTGCACTGGGAAAGATTATCTGCCAGTCAGAGGAGACAGAGCCTACGGAAGACAAAAGAGGGGAACTAAGACCTATATTTCATCCATTCTGAGCAGAAAAATTGTCTGCTGTGGTTATATTCTGCTGTTGCCTCCCTGAGCAGCTCTGGTTCTCTTCCCAAAATTATTTCTTCAACTTATAAAGCTAATTGGCCTGTCTCCAGGACTGCTGGCACCCCTTGCTGCCACAGCCACACCATGAATAATGGTGTGGTAGAATAATGGTGTGGCACTACTTACGCAGCAGTACCACCAATGTAATACTAGCATGGATGCACCTATGGTTCACTGCAGCCATAGCTATGACAGCACTGTGGACAACAGCTTATATTCATCAATCTCTTGTTCACTTTTCTTTTCCTTTCCATCTTACTTATATGCACCTCCCTCCTCTCTCCCAGTGGATCTACCCCAGGCCTTTGCAACTCTGAACAAAATCTTTCTTTCATCCTCCTTTTTGTGTCTTTTCTTCCCTTTCACTTTGACCAAGATGTTTTTTCTCCTTGAAACCAGTGAAGGATCTCCCCTATCTCCTGATCTGTTTGTCAGTCTGGTCCCTCCCAGTTTATCATTTTTGTTGTATAGTTGCCATACTGGGCTGTCACGTGTTCTCTTACCTCCCTTTAAGCACTCAATAAGTCTTCACCTCTTCCACAGTCTCCCCTCCCCTGAGTTAACCTTAACACCATCACCACTGAATGTTTCTGCCCTGACCAGTGTCTGTTTGACCCCACAAGGTTTTTCTAGAGGTGGGTTTGCAGTCCCAGTGTAAAGCCTCGGGCCACTCAGCCGGTGTCAAGTGCTGTGACTTGCCACATGCTACCGTAGTGCATCTCTGCCAGGCTTTTGCACCACAGCTGTGCAGGAAATCTCGGTGTGAATATTGGGAGCTGCTTGCAAATGTGCTGCTGAAACTGCTGACTGCCCCAAAGCAGGAGTGTGTTTACAGCACCTGAGAACTGGCTTTGAACATTCCTATGTAATGCAAAGGTGTTATAATAAAAAAAAAAAATTAAAAGGTAGCTGGACTAAGGAGAAGAAGGATTGGTATCAATAATGTTTACACTTTGGAGCAAATGGAAGAATCTGAGAGGAAAAAAGAACTGGTGCCATTAAAGTGAAGACAAGCAATAGAAACCACTCCTGATATACAATCTGGACTCATCCCAGGATATTTCAATAAAATAAAAATAAACATGTAGGCGATTCCAGACTTTAATTATCTTTGACAAACTCCACTGTCAAAGTCCCTCTGATTGACTGCAAATTTTGCACCCTTCTGAGCATGAATGAGAATTAGGAGGAAAACTACAGTAAATGAGGCTGTAGCAACAATGGACTTTGCCAGAGGCTGAGAGAAGCCCACAGAGAGGAAAATCTGCCAAGCCAGAAGTGCAAAGGCACACCTGACCCCACTGCTCTCGTCCCTACATGTTCCTTCCTCAGAAAGGAAAACTGTAAACTCAGCAACACCCATGACAATCAGCAGGGTCAAATCCAAACATGAATTTTGTTTGCAAGTCAGAGCTTGGCCTAAATCCTTCTATAGTCCACCCATGTTCCAGCCATTGTTCTAGTCCAAATGTTTACCAGTGCTCTGTTCTAGTCTTCTGCTTATTCTCATGGTCCTTTTCTCTAACTTTTCTTTCCATTCTAATTTTTCCTTGAGATTTTGCCAACATTCCAACACACTATGTCAGGAGCATCCACTCCATGCTAATTTTACAGTCATGATCTTTTCATTACTGTCTGGTCTCCTTCACTCTGACGTGGAGGCTGGAGCTCTGGTCTTCCTGCAAAATTCAGGCATTGCCATGCCAGCTGACCTCTACTAGGGAGTGCTCCTCCCATGGGATTTTATTGGACTACTATGCCTGGGGTAGAGTTCTATTAAGCACCTTCCGCCCTCCCTGTAGTCATAAGGACAAACACACACCTCTACAAAAAGCAAGACAGACTTTAGTTGACCTGAGTATTGCTCTGGATGTTCATCTCTCTTCATTGCCTATAAAGTAAAGCCAAAGATTTATGAGCCCTTCATTTTGTGTAAAGTGAGCTGAATTCAAGGGGTTTTAGACACTGTTGTTCTTTTCCCATAGTAGTTTTTCTTCCTCATAACAGATAGGCCACAGTCCTGTGAGAAAAGCCTCCCAAGAAACAGGATACCTTTTCTTCCCATCAAATGCTGTTACTTAGCTCTCTAGCCTAGCTAGAGTTCAGATCGCTACTGCTCTCCCAGGGCAGTGAGCCTGGCAGTGTCCAGCTATAGCTACTGATTTTTAGGCAGGACATACAGGTCTTGTATTTAATTTAGGTGGGGTCTACTCCTCCACTCACAACCTAGAAATTCCTTAGCATAATTCATATTGTCCCAGATTCCTAGGATACCTCTTGCATGTACAGAGGACAAACCTACATCTTGCAGTCTGAGCCTGGGCATCATGGGCCTCTTCCTTAGTTAGGATGAACCAGCACAGTTCCAGAGCCTCCAGAGAGGCTGTGCTGATTTACACCACTCAAGAAACGAGCCCCCTTGATGCAACACCAGCCCTTAACTACATAACATAGGTCTCCTGGGCTGCTTGGAAGGATCACAGTCCCCCCTGGGCTGCCTTCTTCACTTCTGATTCCTTGTGAAACTGTTATGGCTGGAGGAAAGTCACCACTATGAAAAGGCACATACTACCACAATAGTCTTTCTAGCTTTGACAAACTTGTCCCCTCCTATATTGCTTGAACAAGCTCCCAGATGTGACAAGACACTTTTGCCCCCTCTCTCAGCTTTTTCAGAGCTTTCCTGGGAATCTGCAGAACTCCTGGGTAAACAGCAACATAAAATATTCAGGCATCGCTGGGCAAAAAAGTCCATTGTGCCCTGCAGGAGAGAAACCATTCAGTTTGTGTGTGGTGGTAGCCTCAAAAGCATGGATATGCTGCACATCCAGCATAGGAATACCTGTTCAGAAGAGTAGTGTTTAAAAGACACTGATTTCTGAACCTTTTCTTTATCACCTACTCCCATCCTGTATCACTGACTTCCCCAGAGCTGCCTTTCCTCTCTACCTTGCCTTCTTTTATGCACAGACCAGAAAAAGGCATTGGACTGTCCAAGAGTTAATTCTGTAACTCAGTCCTCCAGGACAGATCAGATCATAACTGTTTCCTGAGCGTAATTTTTATTGGCTTTTAAAATAATCATTTGGCTTGTTCTGATCTCAGTGGCAGGTGCATCTCTGAGCAGCAGGAAAAGACTTCAAGGTTGGATGCTCTGATACTGCTTCTTCTGTGCTCTTCTCATTGAAAAAGGCCAAAAGTGCCTTTCTGTTCCCAGGCATTATCTCTTCAAATACCTAATTAGAAATTATATAGACAACTGAGACTTTTCTGGAGGTGTACAGCAAAAGAACAAGAAGCAACAGAGCAAGTTGTAGCAAGAGAAAACAGATATTAGGAAACATTTTTGCATAATGAGGGTGGTCAAACACTGGAACATGCTGTCCAGTGATTGTGTAATGTCCAGCCCTGGAGATCTTCAACTGGACAAAGCCCTGAGCAACTAGATCTAGCTCCGAAGGTGGATCTAACATAAAGATTTGCCATGCTTTGAGCAAAGGCTTAGACCAGATGACCTCTAGAAGTGCCTTGTAACCTAAATTATTATATGAGTCATGAATCTGTAATTGCAGGAGCAAGCTGTGCTTCCCTTTGTCACAGTACCTTGTACAGTACCCTGCAGCAACTTCAGAATTTTCTCTGCCAGTTCATGATGTCTCAGCCTTGAATCACTAGGAGATCCTTATTAAAGAAGCCCGGGTGACTACCAGTAATGCAGAAACTTATGAGACTGCTCTGACAGTCCTCATTGCACATCCTCAAACCATCTGAGCAAGCCAGAGCAGGGAATGAAGGAGTCTGGATTGGCAGCACATCCTGCACAGGGAAGAACTGTGTGGGTCATGCTATCCATTCACAAGTCTCTTCAAATGAAGAGACCAGTTGCCTGCATCCTTTCCCAGTGAACTCCTGTGACACTGTAGTGCTTTAGACACATCTAGAGGCTCCTCTTCACAGGAAAGAAATGTTTAACACATGGGACACCAGGTCTTAGAGCCACCTCACTCCCAGGATTATTTTGGAAGGACACTCTTTGATAGTCAAAAAGGAGAGGAAAAAGACAAATGTCGGGGTGATACATATTAATAAAAAAGGCCTGAAGGCCCCAGAATGTACCACCCAAGAAAAGGAGCTCTGGTGGAGAACTCCCAGAGCTGGAGGACTCCCCCGGGAAACAGACATGACGGTGGTGTAGCCCAAATTATAACAAACCCACCTCTGACTCTACCCATTGGATACACAGTTGTCTATTAACTTCTGTATACTCCCTAAGTCTAGCAAGTTCTCCGTTATTCAGTTAATGATTTGTTCTTCCTTCCTTGCTCATCCTCCTGTCCTTCACATTCCTCAAGTTACTGGCTCTGTAACCCTGGACCCTCCCTAACCCTTCCCCTGTACCCTCACCTAATTGGCTGTTCGCTCACCTTAAGACCCAATGTCCCGAGCTATTCGGGGCTCCGGTCCCTGAGGATTGCATTGTGGCATAATAAACCACAGTGTGCTCACACCTGGAGTCCCTCCTTTTGTCTTCGGATCTCCTATGACTTTCGCCACCCCCCCACTCCACGCTAAACCCAGCTCCCACCGGTGGGGCCTACGTGTACCCTCCTGGTGTCACCACCCCCGCATCGAAGGTGGTCTGAGGCACTAGGATCGCTCCGGCTTCGGGAAGCAGTTATCCAGGAAAGCGTCCTAAGAAAGCCAGCAGGAGCAATAGACAAAGGCTAAGAGCTCCATAAGTAGTCATGTAGAAAATCGCTCCAGGTTTGCTCTTTACTGTTGCCTAAATCTACTCCCTTTTCTTACTCCTCCTACTCTTCAAAAAGGAGCCAGATCACCCCAGAGAGTTATGATGTCCTACATCCCAATGTGCCTAGGTTTTGGAATCCCTTAGTAGCACATATTGATTAGGTTGCTATGCTGCAGTAAAAAAATATTGCTGTCCTCTCCTCAGTTCTCCAGAGCACTTGTCTCCAGGAGCAGCTGTAGAAGGGCCAGGAAAAGTGGGGAATGCTAGATGCTTGTAAGGTTCCTTGGGTATGGGAAGCAGCTACCATTTGGGGTTTGGACATAGATGCAGAGGAACACACATATGTCCATTTCCCAGCCAGCAGCAGGTAGTATGTTTCCCTAGTGCAACAAACATCCTCTTGGAAACTGTGGGTGATGCTGAGCAAGCAGTACAGTCCCAGATAAATTATCGATGGCAACTGGTAGAGGGACAGAAACACCTAACTGGCTTTCTCCACAGAAATTGCCACTCAGCCACTGACTTCTCAACCTGATCTTTGGGGAGATTTATAAAATACCTTCAAAGAAGAAGCTGGGAGCTAGAATCCACAGTCCTTCTGGATGACAAAGCTCATCAACTCCATAAATGCACTATTTTATGACACAATATTTCTTATTTCTCACTACTTCTCATCCCTCACCTTTTTACAGGTGCTAACCACCTTTCTCTCAAACTGCCCAGTTGATTACCAAACCCAAACTAAACTCAAAACATTTGTTCTCAGCCATTCCTTTCCAGGAGTTTGCTATTTGTGGTTCAAAATTGAAAAGGAGGCTTTTGTGCCTGTAAGTTTTCCCAATTTTTTTCAAAACATGTCACTGGATCAAAAGAAATTGGTTCTCCCTACAAGCCTATCTGCGTAACAGCTGGTAGAGCATGGTGGTTGCACCAGAGTTATTGCTAGTGCCACAGAGAGGCTGTGCTTGCCAGAGGAGACAGTGTGACTCAGCTACCAAGGAAGTCAGATGAGTGAAGAAAACCTTAATTTCATGATCAGGCCCAAAACTGTAACTCAGGCAGAGATGCAGACACACAGTGAGGACGGAGCAGGCAACTAGGGCAAAGGAACTGCCAGCATATCACACAGCTTGGGGAAACATCCTGTGATGGGAATTGCTTCAGAAACAAGGGCCCTTAGCCATTTTCATCCAGCTCTCCCCCAGCTAAACAGATTATGATGGAAAAAGAAGATGGCACAAATGGCCAGAAAGAATTAATGATCCTTAAGTGGGATAAATGAGCTAACTAAATTGTTGGTGCTGTGGGGTGCAATCTGTTTAGATCTGACAGAGATCAGAGCAGGGATGCTACTTACCATTCCAGGCCTCTCTGCATGCTGTAGAATACCAGCAGATACTAATGGGAAGTTTAATGGCTAATATGAGATAAGCACACACATATTTATGTAATAAAGCAGGAAAAAAATCAGAGGTGGTGTCTCTTGTAAGCTCAGGCAAGAAATCAATACATTCCTGCCTAGTCACACAATGCTAATGGCAAGGTCCCAGTACATGGTAGTCATGGACAATTTTAATTACCATTCCTGCATGTCTGCTGAGAAATGCACAATGCTGAAGACTATCCAGCAGGAACTTTCTCAGAGAGCTTGATTCAATTCTCTGATTCAAAGCACTAGAAAGACATCCTAGGCTGATAGCTAAGTAAGCCAGTAATGGGATATGGAGCCTTTCACCTCGAGGTCACCTTCTAATGACCCATGGTTATTACCATCTGATTGCCATTGCCTGTGTGAAATGAGTTGAGGAGCTTTGACCAGTTCCTCATGGCCAAGTGCCTCTATCACACAAAACCTGACGCTGAGGTTGATGCTAATTGGCCCTGCTGGTCGCCACCCTCTCCAGGAAGGCTGGGGACCCTGGCTGCCTGCTCCCTCCTGGAGAGCATCCCTGTCAAAGACATGAGCCCAGTGCCCCCAGGGCTGGTGCTCAGATGGTTGGGTAGGCTGGAGCTCTTTGAGGGCCCTTTCCTGTTAGGTAGGCTCCTTGGGAGGAGGGAGATTCCTTCTCTGCGAGGGGAGGGTTTACAAAGGGCTTTCTCCTTTAAGACAGGGAGAAACCCCCCTTTCAGCAGCTCTCCCAGCTGATACACAATGGCATGCCACCTCCTTGCTGCACAGAAATGATAATGAGAGGTTCAGCTAACAGGAGAGAAAGGGAGCTGCTCCCTGCCCTCCCAACCCTTCCCGCCCCACCCCCCCTCCATCGCATGTCTCCTGTCACACGAGATGAAGTGGCAGATGGGTCGTTAGGGCCGCATCAGCTTTTTTAACTCCTTCCTCCCCCTCCCAGCCCGCTCCCAGAGGGGTGCATAGAAGCACACGCAAAGCAAGGAAGCCCTGGTCCGAGGGCTGGTTTTGCCATGCCGAGGAGCTCAAGCTGTTTGCATGGAAAGCCACTCTGTATCACATCAGTATCACTGTGTTACATCAGTTGCTTGTTTAAAAGATGGTATCTGTGCTAAGGTGTCGCAATGCCTCCAGTGGGGGCACTGGGCAACCGCTCGCGGTTCCAGGGGCTGGCCGGCTGCTTTGGAGGC
>VYZT01006014.1:76834-125121 GCA_013400735.1 Pomatostomus ruficeps
ATGAAGAAAACAGAAATCTGGCCAACAGCACACCGCAACATCTCCTCCATTTTTACTTATTAAAAAGAGTTGGCTGTTTTTTCATCTCTTCCATGGGTTGAACTAAACAGCTGCCTGGACGAGTTCTTCTTCCTTTGCCCAGTCTAGCTGTGGGGTCAAGTCTGGTAAATTGTCCTTGTGCAATGGAGTGGCAGCTTCATTTGTGTCAGCACGTGGAGTTTTCATGTGTTTCTTGCTTAGTTTCTTGAGGGTTTTGTTTGGGAGCCTGACTGTTGGCTGCAGCAGCATCTCTGCCCCGAGGGGCCTGAGCCTGGAATGAAAGGCTTGGGCACAGAGGTTACTGCTGGGGGTTCCCTTCACCCCTTTTCCCTGTTTCCCAGCTTCCCGCAGTGGAAGCAGGGGCACTGGGGTGGGGATTTCTCTGGATAAGACTGGGGTAGAGGGGATGGAGAGAGGGTTCAGGAGAGAATTCAGCCCGGAGTAATCAGTTCCAAGCTGAGAGGGACAAGAAACCGTCTCAGGGGGATCGGAGAGACAGTAGCAACTCCATGCTGGTCAACGGTTTGCTGATTCTATCAGCAGAGTGAGGGATAGGAGAGGGGGGGCAAAAAGAGAGGTAGAACTGGGGATGGGGACCTCACGTCAAGCTTGGGAAGGGCTAATTCCCATAGCTCTGTCTCTTTCCCTGCTGCAGTGAAAAAAGGCAAAACAAAACAAAAACCATGGGCGTCTTTCCCCCCTTTAGACCCACCCTCTAATGCAGGGGTCCAGGAGCTGCCCACACCACCTGCCGGGCGCTCTAGGGGTTTCACTCACACCACGTCAACTTCCACCAGTCGCAGAAATAGCCCAGAAAAATAAAAATTCCAGCAGGGTCCTTCCTCTGTTTGAAGCAGCTTCCAAGAGATCGCAGGCATTTCAGGCGGGGGGGGGAGCCCCGTGCACCGGGCTGCTCCACATGAGGCGGTTTCACATGTGCAGCATGCGGACAGCTGCGCTCAGCAGGGGTGGAGGCTGCTCCACACGTGGCCCACAGTGCCGCCACAGCTGCCCGTGAGGCGGGACCCCCATTGTCTGGGCAGGTCTGGACACAGCGGCCCTGGCAGTCCCGGTGGCCCAGGCGGGCCGTGACTCGACGGTCCCAGCAATGTGTGCTCGGCACAGCCGGGGCCACCCCACACGGCACCCGCGATGGACCCAGGCTGGTGCTGGAGCGGTACTGGGGCCATACCAGCAGGGCACAGCTGCAGCGGGGCCGGGGCCAGGGTGGCACGCATGGGGCTGGCGGTGCGCAGAATGCAGCTGTCTCCTGGTGGCAAAGACTTCTGGCGGTGCGGACGCAGCCAACAGATTGCATCTTCAGTTCCTGCTGCCACAGGAGGTGGCGAGGGGGTCCAGAAGCCTCATGTTGGGTGCCAATTGCCGCAATGCCTCTGGTCGGGGCACTGGGCGACCGCTCGCGGTTCCAGGGGCTGGCCGGCTGCTTCGGAGGTACGGTAGGGCTGGAGAAGGTCCAGCAGGGGTTCACCTAGTCCACAGATGATACAGGCGCACCGAGGAAGGAGAGACGAATGGAGGGGCTTTCCCAGATGGTTTATTTGGGCACCAGGGTTGTGCCAGGGAAGCACTGGCACTGTGTGTTACAGTTACATATATACCAACACAAGGGGGTGGGGGAGGGTACAAACATCCTATGAGGTAGGAGTGCTGGGTGTGAATTTGGTGGGCTTTGTATAGGATTGCAAAATACAAATACTGAGAGGGGTAGGGGGGAGATAGCAGAGCCTGGCCATGAGCTAAACCGAAACTCGCCATAGCACACCACAACACTAAGGTATTTGGTTCCACCCCATTTCAGTCAGCAGTTCTTCCAGGCTCCCACATACAGACAGGGCAGTTGTATCTGAGACAGTTGAGGGGCATCAGCACATCACAGAGGGATGGAAAAAAAAGAGTGCCTTCCTATCCAGTGGCTCTATGTGCTTTACTTCATGGCCATTATTCACACAGATTGGCAGGGGCAAACTCTCCCCCTCCACCTCAGCATGGACTGCTAGTGTTTGCTTAGCCAAGTAAGCTTCACTGACCCAACCTCTATGAGGCAGTGCTACAACCAGTGCAGGGCCAAAGCCTGTGAAACTCCTCAGAGTCTTTTGCCACCTCTTTTCTTCCAGGATGCTCTGAACTCCAGCAACTCGAGGAATGGCTGCAGGAGGAAGCACCTACCTGCTATGTGCCCATCTTTTGTGGCTTCTTTTTTTCCCACAGTGGTATGTGCAGTCAAGAAGAGAGAGTCTGGCAATCCAAGCTGAGCTCTGCTACTGATGACATTGCTTCAGTCTGATCCCATTATCCCTGATCTACAGGGACCTGGAGGTATGCCACTGTTTATTACCAGGTATTATTAACATTAGAAACAATAATTTCTGGCATAAGGGTTAAGGGGGTGTTGGGGCACCTTCAAGGAATTCTGTGGCATTTCCAGCATTTTTTAGGAGTGCAGTATTGTTGCTCCTTTTTTATTGTTGTGTCACATTTATTATGTGTGTGCTGCTTGTACTCAATCTGTTTGGCACATTTTAAAAGGCCACACCATGCAAAGGCATGCTGCTCAGGAGAAGGCCATGTGTGCTCTGTTAACAGCCAGTGCTTTGCTTCTGGAGATGTGTTTGGTGTATCACTGTGAGCCATGGTTTTGCAATACTGGTTCCACCAAGAAATGCACAGCTTTACTGTTGCCTTTGGATCTGCCTTGCAGCCTCCCCACTTGACCAGTCCTGGGCCCTACAGCTCTACCCTGCTTGCTCCTGCCCCACAGTCCCTGCTATGCCCTTCCTCCAACTCTGCCAAATCCGTTTTCTCTCCATTGCTATAATGTTTTTCAATTGCAAATTCTTAATCTTTACTAAATTAACGCATCACATTGACCCTGTCTCTTGTGGCATCTTCCACGAGAAATATTTGTCTGACACTGAACAAAAAATACTCATGTCAAGCGTCTGCTTAGAAATAGAAACCCAGTAGCATAAGGTGGGAGTTAGTGATCTTTGAAGGGCCACATTCTGTACCGTAGTTCCCACACTAAGTTACTGTGATCATGCAGTTTATCAGAGGCATATTGCCCTCTTTGGGATGCAGTGGGTGGCTTGCTCCTGTTAAATGTTGAAATGAGGAGAAGCCGGGAGCTGTCATCTCTCATGGATACAACTTCAGAGTGTAGCAGGCAAAGTTTGCTGCTTACTGTGTTTGACAGCCTGGTGGCAGGTTGCCCCTGCTGCCTCCCATCAGGCAAGGGCTTTCTAGCTCACACACTCTCACTTTTCTTCTCCACACCTGATGCTCTCCGGAGATGCCATGGATTGAAAAGCTGCTCCAGTTTGGGCAGGAGGGACTGGCAAAATTTTGCTGTGATCTAGGACTCATAGGCAGTGTCTGCACAGACAAGATGTGTTGCTTTCTTCCTTCATGCCCAGCTTCCCAGAGGTCAAAAAGCAGAATTCAGGAAAGTAGAGGCTCTTCTTCATACGTAAAAGTTCCTTGATCTAAGCCAGTACAATCCTGATGCAGTGAGCAATCCTACTGAATTAATAGACATCAATTTTCCAGAACCTCACCCAACTATCCATTTAACATACCAGTGGTATTCCTTTCTCATAAAACCAGACATTGCCAGCATTTCCAATCAGGAAAAGATGTGTGGACCCAAGGATCCCACCAGAGCTACCTGACCTCTGCAGGAATCTCCATAGACAGCTGCAGACACTGGACTGTGTTTTGAATGAGCCAGAGTCCTGTGCTTTAAGAAAATACAGTGCACTGTCTGCTCTTTCCCTCTTTCATTTGGGAGAGAATTCATCTCGGTTGACAAAATCTTCGGACAGTAGCTCCAGCTGCATATAGGGTTTCCAATCCATTTTCTGCTCATGCAGCTTCTGCATGATGAGTACAAGTCCCAGTCAGGCCATGCCATGCCTCCAATCAGAGCAGGAGTCAGGCTTGGCTGCTTCAAGCTGCCAGCACTGCACTGGGGGGTCAGAAGCAGGCCCGGGGGCTCGCCAGAGGAGCAGGACCTGCTGGGCACAGCCCATGGCAGTGCCAGACTTGCAGGGGAGGGGAAGGTACAGAGGCCTTCCCCTGGGTGGAGGTCTGGCAGGTGGTGACATTTGAGTACCCTGAGCCAGGCAGGAGTGCAGGAAAGCCTTCCTATTATCCTCTGGTGACAAAAAGAGCCTGTGAAACAGATGTGCAAAGCCATGCTCCTCAGGATGCACACTGCTCTACAGATTTAAGCTGATCAGTGAGCCTCCCACCCTCCTCCCCATCCTGCTGTACATGTGTTTCAAACAACAATTACATTTGTATTTTACAAAATACACTGCTCCTAAGAGGAGAGGAAGCCACAGTGCTCCCTGCCCCCACTCCTCCAGGCCCCCATTAAGTCTGTTTGCCTGTGATTTCTTCCAAATGACAGAGCCAGTCTGTTAGCAGTTAAGTTAAACAGAGCTTGTCCTGTAATAACCCCGTTCAGGCTGCTAATTGGTACCAGTACCTACACCCTGCCTCCCCCTCGCTGCTGGCAGGGCTTGGTCTGCTGCTCTCCTGCCAGGTCAACAAGAGAAGGGGTGTCACCTGCTCTGGGACAGGGCCTCTTGCCAGGGCCAGGTAGCACTGGCATGGGGAGACGAGTAAGGATGGGAAGGGCTTTTCCAGAGAAAGCAGTGACCACGTATCCATGAATGTGCTCTGTTCTCCGCTGCTGAAATTGAAGACAGCAGTCGCTCTGCCTGATCTGGTCACAAAGTCATCCTAATCCTCTCCTTATGACTTTGAGTTCATTGCTGTTCAAACAGTAATGACATCCCAGCATCACCACAGCAACATATGGCTTCACAGCAGGGAAGGCAGGCAAGGTACTGCTCCAGCTGGACACAGCTATGCAGTGCTGATCCCATGAGATGCCCAGCTTCCCTGGAGATGCAGCTATTGTTACTATCAAAATGCTCAGGATTATCTAGTAACAGTCAGCCCTCATATAGCACCATGCACTATGAACAATTCTAGTTAAGCAACAGGTGAAAATAAAGATCCTGGGAAGGAATGTACTTGCAGCACTGCCCAGTCCCTTGGAGAGCACAGGCAACTGGGGAGAAGTCAAGGTTTTTTGTTTGGTGCGCATAGTACTTGGGTTGAAATCCATTGGATGACTTTTGGGAGTCTAATACTATTTCACTTCCATGAGAAACTGTATTTTACTGCTCAATATACTTCTAGCCATCACAGTTCAGCCGCCTGAACAAAATAGGCAAAATAGAATTATTTTTTCCAGTAATTTGCCTCTCAGAGAACATGCTTGCTCATCTGCTTGGGGATCAGCAACATCCTCTACATGTGAGGAGCCACCTCCACTAACACACACTGAATTTCAAATATTTGTTGTCAAGTAAAAAAGAGATGACCAGATGTTTTCATCTGTTAAATCAACAAACAAATGAAAGAATGCAAGAAGAACGCCACTTCATAGTGAGTGCCGTTCGATGAAAAGAATGAGAAGGCTGAATCTGACAGGCTGCTCATTGTGAAATATTTGTGCCCCTCCTATTATTATTTGTCACTTGTACATTTCCAAAGCAGTTAACTCAGTAATCCTCACAGGGCCCATGGGAGGTAAGGCAGTTGTTACCCATAAAGTAAAAACCCTGGTTGTCAATGGTACCAAATGTTTTGGCTGCAGGGAGACTACCAGAAAAGAGGATGCTCTGAAATCTTGGAAAGTAGGGCTTTGCTAGGGCAGCACAAGATCTTAGAAGTTCTCATTTTGCCTGTATCCAGAGGCAAAATGGTCAACTTGCTGCCCAGAGAGGCCTCTGTGCAGTATGTGCAGTGTTTCCAGGCACTAAAGGAGTCACTTGAGCCTGCATCCTTCTCTGAAGACCTTAGGTATGATCCTTAAGAGTGGTCTCAGGCCCCTGACAGAGCTGATGCTCTTCCCAGTAACTCCTGGGAATGACATGAGCAAAGGGTCTTTATCCTGAATATTGCCACATCTTTGTGTTGGCTCCCTACAGAAGCAACTGGAAGAGCATCCTCAGGCACAGCAGCCCTGCATAGAGAGGACCCTGCTCAGCCTCTGACCCTGCAAAGCAGAGAAGGAATGCAGCATGGCTTTCCCTACCACTGTTATTCAAAGATCAGGCTCCAAGATCCCACCCAGAACATATTCCTGGGAAGGAAAAGAGATTTCTCTGTTCACTGACCAAGTGCCAAGAAGCGTGTTTATGCAGCCCCTTCTTTGAGAACAGTGTTTGATGCTGCTCACAAAGCCTCCCTCATGTCTATTAGGCAGGTCTCCAAGCTTCTCCAAGCTTTCCCAGCTCCTTGGACCTGGAGCTATCTATGGTTTGTGCAACACGCCCAGTTCTCATGGTCTTACTCATTGCAAACATCTGACTTCATGCACGGTTCCTGTTTTGGCACTGTAGTGTCCAAATCATCCCTTCCCATCACAAAATTGTTCAGCTCAGAATAAGTGGCCCCAGCATTCACCCACCTTAGGAACCACCAACACCACAAATGTGGACAAGGTAGATTGTTTGTTGCAATTTCTTAACTGACATCTTAATTTAAGGAATTTTAGGAAACTCTATTCAGGAGAGAAAGATCAGAAATGAGAGATGCACTCTGGAGCTCCAGGTAGCGGAAGAGAAACTAGATTAATTTAGGAGCTGGCAAAGACTGCTGGTGTGAGAAACTGTTCAGGAGAGTCCCAGCAGCATCTCCACACAGACGTGGTCAAGAGCCTCTGTGGCGGGACCAGAGGGAAAGCAGAAGTCTGGGCTGGCTGTGAAGTCCAAAGCCTTTGGACCTCAGGAGCAGAAGCTATATAACCAGCACTTTCTGTGTCTCTGAGCTAGTGGAGTAGATTTGGGGACCTTGATATGAAGGAGCAGTGAGAACTTGCAAGCCAAATGGTTCTCATTAGTGGCTCATTTCCTTGGTGTGAGGGATAAAAGCTCAGAAAGAGCTAAAGGATCTTCCAGTGCTTGGGTGAAGGGAAAGAGAATGACTACAAAAGATCATCCTTTCCCCAGGCCGTGACTCTAGAGCTTGGCATGACCCTGAAGCAGGGCTGTATTGCATCCCCCTGCTGCTGTCCCAGGCTGAGTGCCCGGCAGCACATCTCCCAGCTTTCAGGAGCTAAACAGGAAGAGACTTGGGCAACAAGGGCAAGAATACACCAGCCGTGCTTTGAAAAACCACGTGACCATGGTGTTTCTAGAGCTTGTACGCTTGTAGGGGTCTTCTGGTTTTCTGGAGATTCCTCAAAGAAGCTGATAGGCTATACTTTAATATAACCAGCTGGGAAGCATAAAAAAAATATATATGGAACAATGTTTGCACCCATTTTCTGGCATTTTGAGAGCCATCAACCTGCCATCAAGTCAGTGGAGTACTCCTGCAGGTCTCAGATCAGTCCTGTACACTGGCAGCCATTGGCAGGCAGCAGTCTGACCTTTTAGTGTTGAAGAACCAGCATTAAAAGAGGACTCTGGAGAACGGTCCCAGGGCTGAGGAGTGAGCAGATGAAGGATTGTGTTGCGGTGTGCTGTTGGCCAGATTTCTGTTTTCTTATGGTGAGGCACTCCTGTCCCTCCCCGCTGCCTCCCAGAGTGGTGCNTAGGATGTTTGTACCCTCCCCCACCCCCTCGTGTTGGTATTTATGTAACTGTAACACACAGTGCCAGTGCTTCCCTGGCACAACCCTGGTGCCCAAATAAACCATCTGGGAAAGCCCCTCTGTTTGTCTCTCTTTCCCCAGCGTGCCTGTATCATCTGTGGACTAGGTGAACGCCTGCTGGACCTTCGCCAGCCCTCCTGTGCCTCCAAAGCAGCCGCCAGCCCCTGGAACCGCAAGCGGTCGCCCAGTGGCCCAACCAGAGGCATTGCGGCAGGACTGTTCCTCCCAATGGCGAAATGGTGATGTAGCAAATCTTCACTGCTGGTAGAGACGAAACGCATATATTTAGAGCAGCTGCAAAACAAATAGCCATGCTGACCTTCCAAATGATAGTGAGAATTCTCTGAGATATCTGAGACTCTTGGTACCCTTGCATCCAGCTGTTTGCATGCTTGGGGTCAATCCACTGCTTTGGGACCTATCCACTTGAAATCTTTACTGTGAGGGTTTGTTCACTCTTCTGAACATCCTCATTTTTTGGAAAGCACGGTGCAGCCCACAGAAACAAGGTCTAGTCTTTCCAACCACAGAGGGCCAACCCTGTTTGAGTCCAGCTCATATCTGTGACAGATTCTAAATCTGAGGGCTGGAATGGGAGAACATCTGGGTGGCCACCAGAGAGGGCTGGGGGGAGCTGTCAGGGGCACTGCCTGGCTTTTGATCAGCCCTAGGAACTGGCAACGTTCAAGCAAGCGCTAATCCGCTCTTTTAGCAATTCTCAGCAGTCAGCTTCCTTTCACGGCTGAAGGAGGAAAAAAGTTACTTGATCATGAACCTGAGGGAGCTGGTGTTGAAACATAACTTCAGCTTTTTTTATTAATTTCTTTAAATTATAAAAGAGAAAGGTAAGAGGGAAATACAAATAAATATACAACAAATATTCACTCTACGGAGTAGAACTCTCCATTAACTCATGGTACGTTTTCAAACAGACTATTTGCCTTTGGGTTTTCTGCTTTCTTGAGATTTCACATGATTTGGAGAAGGGATTTTAGTCTCTTGAGATCACACAGGTGTTACAAAACACACTAAGTTTAAAATTTTTTTTTACTTCAGTCAGTCTTCACAATGATTGAATAAACTAGGTGGAGATCTGATGAATTTAACATCTCAACAGACTGGGAGCAGCACAGGAGATATGGAAGAGATAATAACCATCAAGGGCCATCAAGGGCTGTTAACAAACCATCAACACAAGACAATACCCCGAGCAGAGTGGGAGCCACCTATTCCAGGAAAGGACTGATAAGAAAATCGAAAAATGAAAATCTAATTAACATCAGAGATGAAGAGATTCAGATCCAATGGGAACCCGAATACTGAGGTTTGCTCAACTCTGAACCAATGAACTTTGAAACAATGTATCTCTATGGGATTTTAACTGTATAAAGTTGGGGGGGAAATTTGGTTAAAACATGTGTCGTGGAAGGATTTTCTCTGCACACCCGGGCTATGTGTGGATGAAATTATTTCTGTGGCACATCCTGGCCAGCATACCATCCTGGCTAGAAATAAGGTAATGCCCTGATTCTCTTAACACTAAAAATGTTGTTGGAGAGGTTTTTCTTCCCGCAGTTTTCGGTGACACAGGCAACCATCAGGATAGTCAACTGTGGCTCCTGCTGGAGGCTCCTCCAGCCTCTTACATAGCTTCACATTTGTATGCAGCCTTCCTGTAAAAAGGGGATAGAGTACTGTTCCCTTTATACAGAAGATGAAGCTGAGTGCCTCAGTTCATGCTGCAAAGCTGTGGCTGGGAACTAGATCCAGATCCAATGATCCCAAATGCCTTAGCTGTAAGAGTCTCATTGCGAAATCCTTTGTTTGAGCTGTCTTTTCAGTTGCATGGTGCTGTTTGTACATTCGATGGACCACCCTAGAGCACATGTTGGCTCCTCAACCCAAAAGTGGATCTATTATTTAATTACTGTCAGAGTATGAACTCTGTTCACTTGCTGGGATCACAAAATTTCCTTCAGAAATGCTCATCAGCTGCAGAGAAAATGATGCCCAGTTAAAATTTAATTCACAGTTGGGAAAAATAATCCTCTAAAGACTGACCATTTGTGTCACAGCTGTCTTAAGGGGAAGAGAGTCTAGAGACTTGCTGTGCTCTGTACTTGAAACTGGAGTCAGTTCCCTAACTCAAAGATTTATTGCTGAGGCAGGGTCCCACTGGAGGCTCAGCACTCCCTGGCCTGTATAATGTGAATGGAGCCACAAGTCAGGTGGCTTTCCCAACATCACACTTTAAATCCAGCTGATTCAAGTGCAAAACTGAGAACTCCTGAGCTCTGTTACAGCTCCTGACCTGTGGGACAGCCCTGCCTCCCTGAATTTAATAAGCTTTTAAATTGGAGCAGGTGTGCAGCATAAGCTAAAAGAGTCTAAGGGAAACCTATCACTCACAGGTAGCCACAACAATGTTCTGTAGGTCCAACCAGTGTCACAAGAATATGCAGAAATGTTCTCTACCACCAGAGTACATGTCACTGTCCTTGATCCTAAACATACAGACTGATTTTAATTAGCAACACACGTCCCAGAAAAACGGCAAGATGTGTCTGAATTTATCTCTATCTTAATTGCATCAGGAAGTTGCCTCCTGGCGCTGATCAGCTCTGAAACTCTTGGCACATGTCATGCTAATGGAGTGACACTGCAGCTGGCAGCTCCTCTCAGGCTCTCCCTGGGCTCTTACTCACCAGCCTCTCAGTAGCACCTGCTGCAGGTGAAGCCTCCTGGGAGTACCCAACTGGTCCAGTGTTCCCGTGTGGGAGAATAGGACGCTCTACTGAGGCACTTCGGTGCTGACAAGCAGGGGAGTTACAAGGCTGCAGTGGGATGGGGTACAGTGGGAAAGGGCAATTGAGAGGGTGGGAGGTTTATAAGAGGATCATTCACAGGGTGAATCTCAAGATTGTATTTGTCATAGAGAAATCCCACTTTGTTATTCCAAATTATCTTGATTGCAGTTCAGTTCTGTGTGGGTAGAGATGTATGTAAATGTGAATGTGACATGTGTACACACAGAGCACAGCCAGACAGCCACCTCTACAACCATTTGGCTTCCCTCACACTTGCTACTGGCTCCGCTGTGCCAGGGACTGATGTGATCCCACTGATAAGCAGGCACAACTTGTCAGAGCACAGCCCATTTTGCCATCATTAAAGCTGGCTGGGAATGCAAAATGGGAAACTGTAGGGCCAGGCATAGAGCACAACTCTTCCCCACCTGCCCCCTTAATCCAGGAGGGAAAATGGGCTCTGGTGAAGCCCTGGTTCATACCAGCCCCACTCCTCTCTCTCTTCAGGCTTTTCCTCTCCCTGCCTAATTTCCCTGTGAGGGAGTGTGGCCAGGCTCGCTTTCACTCACAAAGCAGATGTGAGGTTTGGGACTGCAGCTCCCGGAGAGCTGGGCTATATTGTCCTGTACCAAATCCCAGCTGTGTGGTGGCCTTGATGCTGCAGAACACAGCAAGTTCAAAATGGCAGGGAGGTACTATAACATCTCCCTTGTTATACTGGGTGGCCCAAGCCTGCTGACAGCTTTAATTTAGGAAGTTGATGGTGGCTTTCTACACACTTTGTCTGCCTGTTGGTTTGACTGAGCTAGAAACACATCCCCGTCACTCCCCATGGCACAGCCTACTGGGGTCACAGAGTGCCTCTGCTACCATGGGAATGATGCATCCCCAAGCTCCTCTCCTCCACTTGCCTTTCTCCTCTCACATTGCAGCTTAGAGAGTATCACAGAGAAGCGTCTGAGGTCTGAGAGCCTGGCAGCAGCAGGATGACAGCATCCCTGCCTGCAAGAGCCTCAGAGTTAGAGGGTGATGTCCAGTGGCCTTCATGGAGTCCATGCCCCAGGGAGGAGGCAGCAAGAAGGTATGCAGCTCTCCAGATGGTCCTTAGTACACCTGAGCAGCCCTACTCCCCTTTCTCTAGGCTGGTTCCTCAGACACAGATGTGCACTGTGGCAGAATAGGGTCTGTGTACAGGAGAGGCTGAGCTGGAACAGGCACTGGGGCTGAGACAGCCTTCTTGGTGATTGCTTTTCTTTATTTAGTATCTACTGCTGGAGGACAGCTTAATCCTAACACTTGTCTTTCTTCCCACATTAAATGCCATTGCTCAGACTCTACACACCTAGGTGCTAACAGATTAAACAAGATGAAGGAGCAGGGAGTGTATAATTGTGATGCCAATATATGTCACAGCTTACACAGCAGATAATTGGAGTGTGCCAAAAAGGCAGTGGTAAATGGCTCCCGAAGGAGATTTCTCCCTAGAAGAGCAGCATTTCACATCACCCGCGTCTGTAATGAGGGGAAAACTCTGCATCCTTAGTCACAGGGGTCCTACCATGAGGTGTAGGCAACAGACTTAGCTCTCCTGCAGCAGCCCTCAAGCACAGCAATTTGCCTTACTTGGGCCAGTGGATACTTGTCATGCTTCCTCAGTTTGTTTTGACGTTCTTCTACTGCGAGACCATATTTAAAGAAAAGAACTGAGTTAATTCTGCCAAACTAAAGAGTTTGGTGTTTGATTGCAAATTTTGGGAAAAGAGATAAAACAGGTTTTTTTTCTCGGCCATGAACACTTAGAGTTAGATTGAGACACTTCCCACCACGGCAGTGGCAGTCTTCCAGAGCACACTGCTTTCTTAAGCCATCTTTTTGTTTTGGTCTGTGTGGTTTTTGTGGTGGGTCTCAGGTTTCCTTGTCAGATTTGGGAGCTGTGTGTCTGTCCTTAAAACTGCTGAGCATGTCTCACAGGCCCCCTTCCCTGCACACCTAAGTTAGGAGTTGTTTTTTAGGAATCATTTTCTATTACTCAGGGGCTGAAAAATGCCAGTGAAATAGGGCAAAGTTTGATGGAGAATGAATTTCTCTGGAGGAAAGAGAGAACCGCAGATGCCTGCCCTTCTATTCCTGTTTACCTTTGCTTTCAGGAGGTCAATTAAATCGTGGGCATAAACTTACATTGCGGTTTGCAAACTGATACTCACCAGAAGGTGTTCTGGCGTCACAGAGCATTTTGTGTTTCCGTTTCTTCTTTCCCAGTGCCTTTATGTCTTGGTAATAACTTGCAACACATGTATCACAGAAACATTATTTATGCAACATTTTTGCAGCATCACAATTCAATTTAATTGGCAAAATTCCCATGAAGCTGTTACTCATGTGGAATGGCCAATAACCCATTTCGAACTTGGACTTTTGCATTTTTTCTGTGTGGTACAGCCACAAGATTTCTTTATAAGCATTGATTGAAAGGTTCATAGTTTTTACATTTGTGTATGTTGAGAAGGGGGCATGGGGGGGTAATGGTTCAGGCAGCAAACATTCATTTGGCCTCTCTACCCACTCACTTACCCCCTTTCACATGGGACATAACCACCCCATGGAACACACTGCTGCAGGATGTTGTGGAAAACAACCATCTCAGTGGCTCAAACAGCACAACAGATGATGAGAAGCCTCTCACAGGCAAATACAGTGCTCTAGCCAAAGCTTCATCTCCTGGACATGTCTGCAGTGCAAGCTGTCAGATGCTAAAAGGGTGCAGAAGGGAAAAGATCCCACTGTCAAGGCCCAGTTTTTATACTTTAGTTGCTGTCAAAGCTAGGAGAATGAACTAGGTGGACTTTTGATCTGATCCAGTATAGCACTTAGTTAAAATTTACACTGGCTGGGAGTCAAGCCTGGTTTCTATCACAGCGTGTTGTGCAATTCTTGCTCTCATTTCCAGTGTTGTCCCCTCCCCCATCCCACAGAGGTTAGCGAGTTTGTATCTCAAGGAAAAGAGAGAGTATTTTTTTACTGCAGTCACATTTGTATCGCCAAGCCTTGCCCAATTCTGCTTCTGGGTTCTCACTCAGAGAACTGCTTGCACTTAAGTCGAAGTGCTTACGTCCAGCTGACTTTAACAGATATCTTGGAGTGAGGCTCCATCAGCTTTCTATCCATGTGATGGCTGTCCCCTCATTTTATCATCCATTTTCTCGGTACTGGGCTCTAACAGAGCCTCTCTTAGACTCTCCCTTCCCACAGGTACTGTCCTGACACAGAATCCAAGAGCTGCTACCTTAGGCCCTCAAGTCAGGATGGGCTTTTCTTTGCTAGACTGACCTAAAGAGAAGAATCATCTCACTCAAGAAGAGCTTTCCAGCAAGAATTAATGGGATATAGCATGTTTTTCAAATTCCCTTAGTAAAGCCCTGAGGGCAAAGGCAGAGGCTGGTAGATCTATCAAGTGGAACTTTCTGGGGTTGTTGGGATTTCTGTCCATTCACCACCCAGGCTCTTCTACAAATCTGCACTCTTGCATTTATTGGCAAGTCTGTGTTTTTAGAGATCCCTTGCATTATACAATACTCCTGAATTTCCCTGATCCCGGAGCTTGACATGCTTGCACTCAAACCTAATAATACTTATCCTTCATTCCACTTTCCTCCCTGGCAAGGCTTCCTCACTGGTTAGCAGCCCTTCTTCACTGCCACATGCTGATTGCTTCAATAATCTAGAAAGGAATATGTACCATAATACAAGAAGGATGTATAATTAGGTAAGGAAGATGTTTAATGAGATAAAAGTCATGCAAATGCCTCATGGATAAGAAAGGACTTGACAAAGCTTGGGGAGACACTCCTCAGTGGTTCAGTGAAGAGGGATCCCCATTGCAAGAGAAAGTCAACATGATAAAAACAAATAAAGGCTTCCTGGAGCCCTTCTCTGACTCGTGGGCTTTATGGGGCTCTCAATGATATGTAGCAATGTTTGGAGAGGAGGCTGGCACTGTACTCATAGTGGGACCACTGCTGAGGTCCCAACACCTTTGTAGCAGCTGCTAGGAGATACAGGTCTGCTCATCCCCCCCTGCGGGACATAACGTAGTGATAGTGGCAAGACCCTGAACATTCCAGGATGAACAATGCCTGAGGAAGGAGAAAGAGTCATCAACATGAGTGTGCCAGTGATCTTAAAGGGGACAGTTGGGAACATCTGCCTTTTTCCCTCATAAGCACAAAAGTAATGTAGAAAAAAAAGTTTAAGAGTGGGGAATTCCAGTGGAATACACATATTTTAACACCAGCTATAAATTCAGCAGTACTCAGAAAGGGCCTGGGTAGCTAGGAGGCACAGGGCCATTGCAAATAAAAGTAAGTTATGCAATTTTTCTTCTCATTCTTGTGACTGGCTTCTGAGAGTTGGCCTAGGCAGTTTCCCTCTCCGGGAGTGGGGGTACATGTCTGACCTCAGTTATCTCTGTACCATCAGGCCAACTTCTATAATTTTGGAGGCAGTCAGCAAGTCTCAGACACACTGCAAATAATGACCACTTGTGTCAGAAGGAGTATGAGTTATCCTGCTCCAGGACCTGTCTTTGGCTGCTCATTGACTGAGCTGCTTAGCTGGCAGGTATACCCATGACAGAGGATGTGCTTGCTCCACACTTGACCCCTCCAAGCCCTGGCATCTTTTCTAGGAAACCTGGTGCTCACCACTGTTGGACATAGGAGGAAAAGAGGGATTTATTTCATGTGCACATTTCCAGTGGACCCCTTTCTTTTTCTTCTCTGGTGCTGGAAGCACAGTTTCAGGCTTTGGCTACTACACCTGCCATGACCTCCCAGGCTTTAATGTCTGCAGCACCTGTAAAGAAACCTGGAACATCCTGCATTTGATTGCCTCATTCCACCAGCTACAAGCCTGGGGATGACCTGGCTGTCATGGTGACAGTCTGGAGTAACACCTGGACCTTCAGGGTGTAGGAAGAGGCTTAGATAGCATCAGAGTGATTTGAAAGAGAGGCAAAAGATTGTCTGCTCCAGAGTCACTATGGGCTTTGTGTTGAGCCAGCTTGGTGGAGTCAGCAGTTCTCAGAACTGCTCAAGACTGTCTGGGGACTCCAGCAATACTGAAAGTTGCCATTTTGCTTCATTAATCAAGTTCTGTTTTCTTGTGGCTTTCTCTCAGTTGTAGTTATAGCCTGTCTAGCCATTAGCAGCTCCAGGCTGACACACAAGCAGAGGGAAGACTGCTCACCACTCATCAAATGCTGAGCTTATTTGCATGCTTTCAGTTTTAATGCAGTTTTTAAAAGTGCAAACAGATGTCACGAGATTTTTATCTCATTACCTTCATATGTTTTTTATCCCCATTAACCTTTCAAAGAAATACTACATGCCACCAAGTTTTTGGTCCAGCAACTTTAAGAAGCCCCATGCGATAGAACAGCCCAAAGCCAGGTAGCTTGGTTACACAAAAAGCCTAAATACTCCAGGAGTGAATTGTTGCACAAACTGGAGTCTTAACAGCTCAGACTGATCCAAGCTACAGAAAACTCTCTTCCTTTTTTGTATGCTCTTCTTTCATTTACAGCTCAGAACATCGTGATATGAAATTCCTTCCTCTCTCTTCTGGTGAGCTGCTTGCCTTCAGTGCACATTGTGTCAGCCCAAAACATTGTCTTTTCAGTGTTGCACTGTATGGACACAAAGAAAACACATGTAGCCGACCAGGTGGAGGAGCCAAAAGAGAGAGCCAAAAGAGAGAGGGCAGAACCTTCTGACCTTTATTAATATGTTCTTAGAAATCACTGTGGATTGGAGGTAGAAATTACTACTTCTCAATCACACTGGTTAAAGGAAAAATCCATCACATGTCTCCGCCTAGGAGAATGGAATGAAAACAACAAGGACAGTTAGCAAAAACATGGCCATGTTTACAACAGCATGTATGAGAAAGTACTACAGCAAAGAGAAACATTGAAGAACTGCAAAACTCAGGACAACACTTCAGAGTAGTCCCTGTGGTTGGAAAGTGCTCGTGCTGATGTGCTGCAGGCACGCAGACTGGGCTGGCACCCCTGATGGGCTCCCCATCAGGCATCAAAGAGTCCCTGGTGAGTCTGGTGTCCAGGCACCATGTCCAGCATTTGCTGTCTGCTACACAGCCCGGTGGAGGATTAGAAGTGGACTGGAGGGTATTGTAAGAGTAAGTATGGGAGGCATAGGAAGTTCCAGCATGGCAATGCAGCCATTAGAAGCTAGGCTTCCTTAACTCTGCTACTCCCCATAGATTTAATTTCACTTACTGGAGCTCATGCCTCAGGGCAGCACCTACACCTTTACACGGGACCATGCTGGTGTTCCTCTTTCAACAAAAACACCTTCTGCTTCTTTGATGCTGGAATTGTACAAATCTTCCTTCAAGCTGCTTTATATTGCATCTAGTCCAAGCATCAGCAGGAAATTTGTCTGCATTGCTGCATTACTGTGCCAGCAACCAGGAACTGCAGCAGCATCCCAAGGTGAGGTCTGATCTCTTCACTCACATCATCAACTTTAAAATGGCCCTGTGCCACAACAGACATGGAGACAAATCAGACAGACCTCTCCACTGTTCTGCCCAGGTGACAAGCACTATTCATACAGCATCACTCTCTATGGGCTTTGACTGAGCCACACAGAGCTTCCTACAAAGGGGATGAGACAGATTCTTCTATGAAGCACTCAGCATGTAAGGAGACAAAAGAGTGATGGGATCTGAGAGGAAACAAATAAGCTCTTTTTTTTCCAAGATCACAGAACAGGTCAGCAGCATTAGGTAACACAATGCTGAACGAAATACCAAAGTGCAGGTGCTTCCTGTAGGACTCCTTCTGTAGATAATTTAGTTTATTGAGCAGGTTTTGTTACAGAAATATTTAGGAAGATGTCACTGCTTTGATTCGGGTTCACAGTCACATCAAACATGTTGCAGCTGTGTATCGTTGGAAGTAAAACGAGAAACTGACAGTGTAGAATGGGGCAATCTGTCAAACTCATAAAACCCGTTTGGATTCCCATTGCTAGGAATAAAAGAAATATTTGTGCAATCGAATGAACTGCTAAATGTTCTCGCATTGTTATGCTGTTAAATCCCTTTTGTACCAGATGGAGGAAGGGCCATTAGACCTTTCTCCAATCTGATTTTTGATAAGATTCTTTAAGACTCCTGTCAATCTTGTCAGAAAAAGTACTTGGCATTAAAAAAATTGTTTAGGTGAGAAAGCTGGAATGTGGGGTGGTGTTTTACAGAAAGAGCCTGCCCTTCTGCAGCATCCAGTCCGTGTGCTACTACATCTGCCATTTGCTGAGGCAATTCTGAAGAAATAGCCCCATTGCCCAGTTTCCAAAGAAAATGTCAATTTTAAAAAAATCCTTTTCTTCAGTTCTTCATTCCACTAAAATATTGAGCTGGAATATTGTGAAGGGATGCATGGATTTTGCTCTGGTTATTTGCAGAGCTGTTTCACATCAGGATCACTGTTTCATCAATAGAAATGTAAATCGCAGCTGAGCCAGTAAGAAAGGTGAGACAGCTAAGATGGCAGGAATCCATTGTTTCAAGCCTTTTGCTCAGAAAGCTTTTTCTGTTTCTTTTCACCGACATCTCATATGTTGTTTTTTTCTATTCCTTTTTTTTTCTCACAGAACATAATTAACTTAATCAGATTTTTTTTTTAAAGGAAGGAGCCCAGAGATAGGCTGAAGTCTCTCCTAAGCGCCTTTCTGTCTGGGAGGAATCCGAGTCCCAAATATTGAATGTTCCAGTCTGGCATGCTGAATGTCACACAAATATCAGCTGTAGTACAAGTGAAATGCTTTGGTGAATCATTGGACAGTGCCTGAGGCTGCTAACAGTTCAATCCCATCCTGTTGTTACATTAGCAGTCCTGTTAAAAAAAAAAAAACAACACCCTGAAAATTATCCAGTGTAAAAATATGTAATATATTAATTTAGTGCAGACCTCCTAAGATTAACAAAACACACCCTGAACTTATTTTTATAAACATTTGTTATCACAACTGGCCTTTTTAGAGGGTTCAGAATTTGCACCCTGGGTAGACAACTACTTAGAAAAGGAAAACTCACTAGGCTTTCTCTATCTACACTTTTTACCTGATCCACTTAGCTGCCCAGAGCAGAGGGATGCACCACTTTCATCATTTTACGGCAAGGCTGTCCCCAGTTTCCAGACATAGAGATTCCTAGGAAGAACAGAGATATCTTAGGGCATCAGAGATATCTTAGGCTGTGGACCAGTCCCCTGCTAAGCAGTGAATTGCAATACTATCTTCTCTAAAACGAGAAAACATCCACTCACGCAACAACCAGGTGGGCTACACTCCCTCCACAAAGCGGTGCAAATCGCACTTGTTCAAAAATCCAGAACAAGGGTTTACCATGCACTGCTCAAGAAAGAGAAGTGTCAGGTTTAGAGTTTACTGCCTAAATGACCCAATATGAAATGAAAGAAACTGCCCTTTTCAGAAAGGCAGTATCAGCGTGGGTGATAATTTTTTGGATTTTAAGGCCAATAAGGTCTACACAGTTCATGATACAGACCAAACACCGACTCACAGAGCAGGAGCTTTGATCATACTTTACAGAACCCTGTGCTGTGTTGGCAGGTAAAATGAATTCAAATAAGGGGGAGGCACATAGTTGGTGTCTGCTTGAGGCTATAAAGTAGTGCTTAAACTTGCATGTAAGTAAGGAAATACAAGCCTACTGGAGAAAAATGTGAAGCTGATACAGTGAGGTGGCTGCAGTCACGGCTCGTGTAGCAGCAGTACAAAGGACATCTGCAAAAGAGTGGATGATGAAGTGAGGTTCAGTGGCACATGGATGGTTTTTTTGTATACAGCTCATTCAATTCATTTATTCCATGCTGGCTGGTGTCACCTATCCCAAAGATTTCAGGACGCTCCTCTGTCACAGGTTTTCTGAGTGGTTTCAGCTGCAGAGTCACTGTCTACCTTCACCAAGCAGCCACAGCCACCAGCCTGCAATCTCCTGCAGCATCAGTGTCCCAGCCAAACTTCTCCATAACCACAGCCAGCCAGTCCCTTCATTAAACAGCTTCCTCTTGGACTGTCACAATGCTTATTTTTCCATGTCTGTCATGATGTGATGGCCCACTTGCCACAGCTGGAACAGGGGCTGCCCTAGCTGGGACCAGGCACAACAGCCACAGCTAGCACAAAATGCCGGGTGGTTCAGACAAATCACCTCTTTTCCCATCTCTCCATTTCTCCAACACCCATTACAGCATAAGCTTCCCCAGCTGGTCTGTGTCCTCCCAAACACCTGAAGCCAGCAGCACCCTGGCCACAGGCAATATTTTTCATTCAATTTTTTGTTTGTTTTATTAAAATACTAACAGTAAATACATCAATTAGTAAGATAGAGCAAGTAGGAAACACAAGGCAGGATGGAAAGGTTTGACCAGCTATAAATAGCAGACAGAATAAACAGGCAACTGCGAACCATGGGCTGTGAGGCTGGGTTTCACATGCAGGCAGCACCTGCTGCTGGGAGACTTCCACCGCTTTGTTTGTCTGCTTTTAAAACAAAAATTATTTACAATGATGGACTCCAGGCTGAGAGATTAGCCACTTTCTGGGGAAGCATTAATACTTAGTCATCACTGGCAGGTGTTTTTTCTACCTTCTGTGCAATACTTGACCCACTTTGCATGCCAGAGGCAAGGTAGGGATTTTGGCATGGACTGCCCTTACCCCAAAACCTTGGGATGTGCTGGCAGCCTGAGCAGCTGCTTGCAGATTAGCAGGATGGGTCACAGCACATTAGCTGAGCCTACAGGAGGCTTAGGACATTTCACAGAAATGGAGATTTTGGGAACAGGAGACATGGTTAGACAGGAGAGCACATGGAGGGCTCTGCCCTAGGGGTGCACAACAGGAGGGAATCCTGGAAGGTCCCAGGGAAACACACACTGATGCTACAGATAAGCCTTGAAAACATTTCTGAGCAGCAGAAAGAAAGGATGCAGAGGCTTGTCCTGAAATATCTACAAAACCTTCACAGAAAGGCTTCCCAGAGAATGGGCATGGTGACTCTGAGCAGGCCTGGCACAAGCTGCTGGAAACACTTATGGGGTGCAGAGGCTCAAGCATTTTGTTTTCCCAGGAAGGCAGGTTGTCAAGGACAAGAGGGATCACCCAGTATGGCTCTCAGAGTGGCTCTCCCAGGCTGACATGTGTGGCAGTGCACATGTTCCTGCAGACACCGCAATGACCCTCCTGGCCTCACTCAGGCCTCCACTCAAAGACCATTGCCTATGGCTGCTTCCACATAGACTAATCGTGCTTTCCTCCAGGTGAAAAAGGGATGCACACTTTTCTCGGCCATGCAAACATCACAGCCCCTTATAAAGGTAACTGAACTCACCACCACCCTGGGACAGTCCCTAGGGGTGAGGTGCTTGGGTGAGCGGGGTATTTTTCAGTCAAGTCTCCACCTGAATGAAGAAAATGCAGGAATTCTTAGCCTAACTAATGCTCCACCACTGAATTTCAGCCATCACTGCAGCTGAGCTAAGTAACTTGTTTTTACCTCCCAGAAAATCAGCCTGTCTGGACACAAAGCCATTAAGAGATGGTGAGCCCCATACAACCTCCACACACCCTCTGTTTCAATGTGTGCCAGCAGCCTCTGTGCAACATGCCTCATTTCTTATTTACATTTGCCAGGCTTGAAATTGCAACCCCTGTTGCTTGTTATGCCTCTTTCTCCTAGATTAAAGAGCCCTAACATGTCACCCTTCCAGTGTTATCCTCTGCCCTCTGCTATTATTGCCTCTCAGTAAACAAAAGGGACTTCCCAGTCATTATTTTATACCCCACAATGACAGTGCTTTTTCAGATCAATTTGTTTTCACTCCTCTTATCTCCATTCAAGCCTCATCTCCCTTTCAGCATTTCCATTGCCTGCTCAGGGACCTTTCCTGTGTCTTCTCTGACCTCTGGGAGAGGAGCTGAGCTGTCTCAAAAGGGAAGCTTGGTGTAAGGACATCTGATCTGCTTACGGACCAGCCGACCTAATGTTGAACATGGCCAATGCCTTTGTGTGTGTCTGAGCTTCTCACCGCACATCCTGGGAAGATAATAATTGCTGGCGTGCCTGTAAAGTTACATCCCCTTTAGCATGATCAGCTTGTACAGGACACCTAAGTTTCTGTCACTAGGTACTTATCTATAAGGACTTTCATCCTCTACCTTGTACATAATTACCTTTCAATAGGAACCGCTTAACTGAAACCATCTTATGTTACACACTCTCCCTTTCTTCCCTGAAATACATAAAAACATCAGGGCAAAATCTTTTTCTGCAAACAACTGCAAAAACTAACTTGACTGGGGATGGTCTTTGGATTTTCTCCCTCTCTCTTCCAAATTATAATTTTTTCATTCTGGCAGGAACCGACCCTATTCCCACCCAATACACAGGAACCAGAAACTAATCTTAAGCGGGTCAGACCAACTTCATTGTCCATCCTGAGAAAAGTTTAAAATATAAGCTGTCAACAACACATAGTTAAAAGCACATTGAACGCCATTAAAGGCCAGTTTGGACTACATGACAGTGAAATGTCTTTTAAGGGATGGTAGGAAACTGTGTTTAGCTTTTAAATATAGCTTTTCAACCCCCTGGTATGGTTTTACAAAGTAGGAACAGCATCACTGTTCCCCAAAATATCTTAACCACATCATGTTAGAAATGGAGCTTTACTACTTCACTTTGTTTCCTAGTTACCAACAGGTTTTTTTAGCTTAGTAGTAGAGATGAGCAGTGAAATTTGGCATTCAGACTGCAACTTCATAAAAGCCTTAAAAAACCTCATGCATATATATGTATCTATCTATATATACATTGGTAACAATTACAGTTGCTAGCACAGTTCTCTTCAGAAATGGTTCAGTTACTAACCTCCATCCTGGTTATCCACTCATTCCCACCCTGAGGTCCCTGCCAGCCTAGTCCTGGACACCCCCCCAGTTCTGTCCCTATCTCACAGCCTCCTCCATCCCAGCCCCCCAGCTCTGCCCTACACCCCTTTCCCACCCCAGCCCCATGTGCTGTTAGAGCATTCTCTCTTCTCTCCTCTCACCCTTTCCAGCTCTACCAGTCCCTTTACATTCATCACATTAAAGAAAACATTTCATGGTCTTCTCTTTTATCTCCTTCAGTGAACAGTTAATCAGAAAAAATGCTTTCATGTTGCTAAATCAGGGCCAGTGGGCAAAGCCAGGCTGACAGGAGACATTTTCCTCTGCTACTAACCTGGGCTAAACAGTATTAATTACAGAGGCTGGGCTTTGATTGCTGGAGTGTGGTGGGGCTGGCAAGAGCTCCCTCCTCCCCCTCTGCTCCCTCCCACCACAGACCCACACTGCACCTCCCTTACCTGCCTGCCTTTGCCAGCATCCCCATCTCATGTCACAGCACAGCTGCGAGTGGGATCCCTTAAATCTTCACCTGGGCTGCTCAGACAGTAAGAACCAGGTCCCTGGGCTGGATGACAGTCTAGCTGGGTGGTTGTGGTGTCCCTGTCCTTGCCTCCCCCATGCTTGTCTCCCCAAGGCAATGTCCTTTCCAGGACAGAAACTGCTTCTTTCTATGTGTTTCAAAGAACCTGAGATCTTGGAGGCAACTCAGTAGACATCACCCCATACAGTGTTTCTCGGCCTGTGGTCTGTTGGCCCCAAGTGGTCTGTCAGATGTCAAAGGGACTGCAAAATGACTCCAGACAATTTTTTGGGACAGACATATCCATCCTCACACATGCCACAAAGGCAGTGGGAGCAGAAGGCAAATTAAGCACAATGTGCTACAACTCAGTCCTCCGTGGGACAGTCCAAATGTGTTTATTGCTCTTTCAAAGAAAGAAAGAAAAAATAGGCCAGACTAGTCCCACAGATATAAGAGGCCCGTCTCTGCACATCTCCAAGGACATTATGAAGGAAATGATACTGTGCCCCAATCTGTGTTGGCAATAGTATCCCCCACATCTCCCAGGTGGAAGGCAACAACCTTCCATCCCAACAGCAGCATCAGCAAACAACTGGTTACCAATTCTGCTGAATTGGCTTCCCACAAATTAGCAAAACAGGCCAAGTCCCCAGACAAAATGAGTAACAGCTGAAACACTGCTTTTTAGAGACAGAATGCCACTAACTGCTTTCCCTGTCCCTCTCCAAGCTGAGCAGGGCTTTACAAAAGTGACCACAGGAGGAATTTTGAGGGCGGTCACTCTCTGTTTCAGAGACCCTCCCTTGGGATGGGTGGCACAGCTGGAGGCCTGAGTCAAGCTGTGGTTTAGGCTGATTAAGGTGACTGCCCCTGGTGACCCAGGGTGCCAAGCCCTGCTCCCATGCAGCTGGTGGGCAGCATAGTAGGAGCACAGCACTCCAGGAAACAGGAACCTCCAGATTCACTACAAAACTCATCTGGAGCAGCCAGGCACAACAATATTTTTAAAGGTTTTTTGATTTGTTTTGAGTGTTTTCTGCTGTATATGAAGACCTGTTTCTCCAGCCAATGTGAGCTGGAGTGTGAGCCCAACTGGCTGACCTTTGCACGTTGGAATCCCACATTCCCATTCTGATACTGAAGACCCCATGTCCTTCCTCCTCCTCCTTCTCCATGCTGCATATGGTTTCCACAGGCTCACCCTGCCTCCTGAGCCAATGCTTTGCTCTACCCTGGACAAGCACAATGGGAAGCAGAAGGGGTAGATCATGTCCATTTTTCCCCAGTCCACACTCTGATCTTCTATGTGCTCTTCTCAAGGACACACAGATCTGGTTTTCCCAGACAGCAACAACAGGTTGGAGTCTCCACCAGGGCAAATCAGCACATGGCCTTGGAGGTCTGCCAGCACAATCTAGCTTCTTAGACACATTTCCTCTGAAAAGCAAAGAACTGGAGAATTTGGAAAACACCTGGGGCAATCAGGGCCCAGCAACCAAAGTCAGCTAAACCCTCATATAGCAGTAGTTTGCATGGATCCAGATGCTCAAGACAAGTTTACTCCAAGTTTTTTGGGAACAGGGCCCTTTGGACTACCTGGATCTCTAGGGCAAAAGACCTCAGACTTGTCAATAGCTTCATTTGCATCTTCAAACTACAGTGCAGCACTTAAGAGAATGAAATGCCCAAGTAACTCAACTAGGTAGCTGTCCCCATGCTAGTCCTCTCTATATTCAAAAGTGTTTTAAGCTGACAGTGCTGTATTTATAGAATACAGTGTAGTAGTTACCATGCAACACCCTGGAAGAGCCGTTGAGGAGGCAGAAATAGGCATTTTGCTGTCTAGGAGGGCAGTACAGAGCCTAGGGGATAAACACATCCTCAGGCAACATGCAACAGTGAGGGAAGCTAAGGCTTGAGTGGCCATTGCTGAGTTA
Source organism: Pomatostomus ruficeps (assembly GCA_013400735.1). Lineage (NCBI taxonomy): Eukaryota > Metazoa > Chordata > Aves > Passeriformes > Timaliidae > Pomatostomus > Pomatostomus ruficeps. Next base: position 101,836 of record VYZT01006014.1, read on the forward strand.
CAGTTAAGAGCCTGTTGATATGAGTGACAGCTCAGACTCCTTGTTACAGCATAATTCAGGCTATGAACAATGCAGTGGCTTTTTATATTAACTTCAGATATTTAGGGCTCTCTTCATTGCCAGGAAGATGAGAAACTTTTCTTTCTTTTTTTTTTTTTTTTTTTTTTTACAGTGAACATGTAGAAGATCAGAACAGCCTGGATCAAATTAAGACTCCATCTTGCCCAAAGTTTTCTGGCAGACTGGTTTTTGGTTGCTTCTGACAGAAAGGCAAGAAGCTTTGCATCAGTGGGATAATGTACTTCCAAAAGAGTTTCTTCCTCAGAAGTTGCTTCTCTTGCTTAGAAGTTGTCTTCTGCCTTGAGGCAGGGTGGTTTCTGTCCAAAGCTACTTGATTTGACTTTGTTCTTTGTTTATTTTCAGCTCTGCAGGCTGTCACTGTGAATAATGGGTCTTTGGTGCTGGAACACAATTCTCAGATGAATATTGTCTTCTGTGGTAAATTCCAGGGCTGCTCAATTGCAGAATAAACCTTACCTTCATGGAGGGTGTGGCTGGTGCCTTTGGAGATGGTACAGGGTATCTGTGCAGCACCTCCCTGTCAGTGCACAGAAGGCCATAACTCTTCGCTGAAGTTCTGCCTGTGAGGGCCAGGCCGTCCTCCAGCCTGAGCAATAAGCTGGGCCTGCCTGAAGCTCTCCTGAGCTCCACACTTGAGAATCTGCTGCCACATGGTGGCATACACTCTCCCTTCCCGGCCCTAGGAATCCCTCCTTGGCTTCCAAGAGGTAGCACATGTGGAAAGAGCACTTCTGAGTTCTGCATTGTAACTAGCTCACCAAGGTTCCAGGAACCCATTCTGGAGCTGCTAGATGCTTTTCCAAGACCATTGTTTCCTGCTTGGAACGCCACAAAAGTGTGAGGAATGCTGGTAAAAAATCTGAGGATCTTGGGTGCTTTGGGGTGAGCAGGTAGGATTTGTTAATGAAAGACCTTTACCTAACCTGAAAACACTAGAAGTATTTCCACAAAGCAGACCAAGGACTGCATCCATCTCCTTGAATTTCTATTCTACCACAGATGCAAAGGCAGCACCAGGCAGGAAAAGACACTAAAGAGAACATTCCTGTTCCTGACAAAGACCGAAAAGCAGCAATGTGGTTACCACAGGAGCTGGTGGAGAGCATCACTCACTCTGTCTGTGTGCAGCACTTTCAGTTTTCAATGCTGTGTTTCACTCCTTGAAGCCACAGGTTGCTTTGTCCTGGGTCCGGCAGCTGCATGCCAGAGAGGACGCATTTGCAAGGCAGCTGCTCAAAACAAGGCTGACTGCTTCCTTCCGGAAGGGTGGTGGCACCTGTGGGTGGAAAATCCACAGGAAGTGCCCTGGGGCCACCTTTGCTCTGGAGGCTGTGAGGCAGCATGCTCAGAACCTGTTGTTCATACTGCACCCTGTGTACAGTGCTGGAGATGGCAGCTCTGTGCAGCACACTTGGCTGGCTGGGAAATGCAAGGAGCCATCAGCCAAAAAGGGAGGGTGGCAGAGCAATGCACTTGCCCAAAGGGTCACCTCGGTAGAGCCACTTAGTTTGCAAAGGACTTTGGGGAACTGGGCCCAAACCAATAATGCCTGGAGTCTGGAACAGAAAGACTGTGATGCCTGGCATTGACAGCATTCCTGCTCTCCTACATGACAAGGCAAAGTTGAAGTCCATCCAACAGCAGCTCCTGGATGCAGAAAAAATACAGATTCTGTGAAATTGGCGAGTTGCCATGGACCTTCCTCTGATCCCACCACAGCCCATGCCCAGTGGTAAAAGCTACACCTATTTCCTCTTCCAGCTTCACCCCCACTGCAGTCCTCTGGCAGTGAGAATAATGCAGGGAGCAACACAGGATGGGCACAGTGACATTGGGAGCAGTAAAGTGTCAGAAAATAAGGATGGGGAGGTGTGACCACTAGGGAGGAAGAGGGACCGTCCAAAAGCAGAATGGAAAGGGGAAAAGGAATAAAGGTGCTGTGGGCAACATATTAGGAAACTGTGCCATGGTGGGATCTCTGCATTGGCAGGACACTGGTGCCCAGAGGCATTGAGTACTCAGGCCTGCAGAGCAGGGACTGGAAGGACCATCTCTCCTGCAAGCCAAGTAGATGTCTTCGTGACACATCACAGACCTGCCCCATCTCCTGCCTCTACTGTTCCTCAGCTGTCTGAGCTGTAGGCAAGGAAAAGGTGGCAAAGGAAGGGGATTTTGCAAATGTTGGGACAAAACAGGCAACAAGGCTCTTACAAGCTCAACCACTGTCATTCCATATGGTTTCATGTCCTGTGGCAGTACATGCAGGTAAGAGAGAGGCTTTGAGATTACCAGTATCCAGCTGTGGAGCATGCAGGCACACAGGAAGAGCCCTGGGACCATGCCATGGCCTGTGTGGCAGCAGTCAGGCCATTTATTGTCGGCTGTGCCTCTCTCCTCGTGGAGATGGTCTAGCCCACCACGCCAGATCCTCTGTCCTCATTGCTGCTCTCCGCTCTTGCCTGCTGCATCTTGTTTCATGGAAAAGGATTCACCATGTGAGGCAGAGGCCTTATCTGTGCCCAGGGGGATCATGCTCTGCCTGGAAGACCTCAGGTACCAGGGTAACCCGCCTGGGTGATTAACAGTGGTGGAAGGTGCTGGAGAAGTGCTCGGATTGTTGCCCTGCAGAGGCACTGTGTGAACAAGCTAACATATCAAAGGGTGTCTCCCTTTCATCTCACTGCTCCAAGCAGACGGCTCCGAACATCTCTTCCAAGGACAATATGGGGGAGAACTCTAATAACCTTACAGTGTGGAGCCGTGCCAGCGCTCCCAGTGGCCGCTCTGGCGGCAGCTAAAGGGGCGCCTTCTCCGCTTCCACCCTAATTGCCCTTAATTGGCTCCTGCCTGCTGGCAGCAGAACGGCAAGGGCTCTCCAAGGATCACTGCACAAGAGCGACAATGTTTGGAGGACTGTCGGCCCCTGCCTTGCCCCACCTCCATCACACTCTCCCCCACCCACCAGAGCAATACAATAACCTTTCCAAGTAAGAGACTTTTCTGACAGTACATAACTTTTTCTTTCCAGGCCCTGCTCTGGAGAGAGCCTTGCCAGGGAGCTGGGGCAAGGGGGTGGGGCAGGGTCTGTGTCCCAAACCCAGAGGAGGGGGTGTATGGTGGCCTTGGGCTAAGGGGGATATAAGCACTGTTCCTTCATATAGCCACTGTAGCCCAAGAGCACGTGTGGGTGCAGTGAGCCCTGCTGCTCTGCTGTGTGCCAGGGCCTCCTGTGCAGGTGACCAGAGCTTTGAGGTCCCCCACTGAAGAACCAGCACACCAGGGGATTCAGCCCACAAAATCCCAGTATCCCTAGAGAGAGGTGCTGCTGTCCCAGGGCAGCCAGGTGGGAATGGGGCTGCATCCCAGTGTGATCTCCTAGCTATGGCCTGCACTGTTATCTTGGGGATGTGGAGAGGTGGTAGGGAGGGCTCCTCTCTGTCCCTACTCCACTCCTAGTGCTGGGTGAGGGCACATAAAGTAGAGGGTTGCCAAAAATCCCCTTCCCTAGGAACGGTTCTCCAGGACACACTGGCCCTTGGCTCATCTGGCTCCAGTTTCCTGTGGCAGACTTCCCTGCACTTTCCGCTCTCCACCTGACACCCACACGAGCCATTCCCTCGTGTCAACAGGAGGGTGGGAAGCCACAACACAAAAAGTACCTTGTAGCTTTGACCAGGCACATCCCCATCAGACTGCCTCCCTGCTCCTGCTCCCAGCCAGGAGAAACTTTTGCTGCTGCAGCAAAATATAGCCAAGCATCTTCCCAGTCCCTTATGGGTGCCCACATCCCAGCCAGAGCCAGTATATGCAGGCAGCAGGCATCACATGAGCAACATGCTCCATGGCAAGCTGACAGGGGCATGGAAATGCAAACAGGACACAAATTCAGTTCTGATGGAGGGACCTGCACTGTCTTTCCCACTGAGGTTATTTTTAAACTGTTTATCAAAGGCTCACTGCTCTTGGCAGCAGTGTGGGCTATTTTTGGATCCCTGCTTCACCTCTCCACGGAGATGTGCTGGCATAGGCTTGTCCCTTCTTTTGGCTGGCACCCTCAGACCTCCCGTGGCCTCTGAGGTTTGTCCCTCTATGGTCACTGCTGTTTGCTTCCTCACACGTAGAGGGATTTTTTAAGAAGGAGGTCTGAGCTCAGGCACAGCCTCATTATGAGTCCTTATTAGCAAAGCCCCTCTTATCCTTTCCTGCTGTCAGTGGTGATACAGCTGCTTGGGTATGGGCAAAATACACACTTGTGCCTGCTATTGTCCTTCAGGATTGGTGGAATTTGTCCTGACCTAAGCCTGGCACACTGGAGCTTTGCATTCAAGTGTTGTCTCTGCAATTGGCTTTCCACTTGCTGCTGCTGTGTCTCTTCGCCCGCCTAGAAGAGCAAGGCCATGTTTCCCTACTCCACGGGACTGCTGGGACAAGTAATGGGGACAGGATGACTGAAAACTCAACAGTGTCCTCATAGGGCCTCTTCTCTGTGGATTGGTGAAGGACATGACAAGTTTCACTGAGGCGCAACATTGGCAAAGGTGGTCTGGTGAGGCAGGGCTCAAAGCAAGTGCAGGGAGGCAACAGGCGTGCATGGAAGTGAAGTAGCTGTGTGCTGGAATCAGTGAAAGCACAGACTGGAACGGGAATGCAAAGCAAGCCAACAGGCTCTGAGGTTAATAATAGGCTGTCTGAGTCTTGACTGTGTAAAAGAGAATCAGTCCTTTAAAGAAGCTCACTGGCAGAGTGCTTGGCCCTGACAGCATTATCCACAGGAGCCCAAACAAATGACTGGCCTCATTACCGACCCGCAGCCTCAAGCATGGCTTGAAACACGCTGGGCTCACATAAAGAAATCAGCACTGTCCACATTGCCCCTGCAGTACCAGAGAAAAGGACTTGGAGAAGTTTCCCAAGAACATCAACAAATTCAGGGATTTCCTTTTGTTAGCAAAGCACAAACCTTCTGCTGAAGGAAGATTTTCTTCATTCAAATATGATTTTAGAGAGCCAAAGGTACGTGCAGGCCAGGAGCTTCTCCTCCAGGAATGAGGACAGAAGAAAGCCAGTGCTGGCATGTGTGAGGTTTGTACTCATTTGTGAGATCTGTACTCAAAGAGAACGGATGTGTCTTTTCTTACAGGAAGTGACTGGATGAAAAGATGAAAACCACTTACTTGGGCTGGTTAGGAAGCTTCAAGCTATACAAGCACACATAATTGTATTCTCCAGCCCTCAGAGTTAATGGACAGACTTCTCTGAAATGAGAGACTGGCTCAGGCTTAGGAGAAAATGAGGTGGAGCCCATTGTGATCTGTGACATCCACCACCCAGTCAGCCCTGTGGCCTCACTGGTCACCATCTTCATGGGTAAGATAGTCAGAGGGGACTGGAATTACTGCCAGACCAGCAGCAAAGAGCTCAGGGGGAAAATCCTCAGGGTAAAGAATCAAGGGACAAATGCCAAAGGAGAAATATGGGCGAGGGAAGAGAGATGCACCTCCACGCCAAGGACACAACTATATCCAACAGCACCCACAAGTGCTGGAGTGTATGTAAGGCCGCTGTGCCAGCACAAGACAGTGTGTCTGGGAACACAGGCATTCTGATTTCTAAGCAAGTCAGGAATAAAATGGGCAAGATCACTAAGCAGCTCCTGCAGATACGCACCAGGGGAGGTGACAGCAGCATGTGGCTGGCTGTGAGGGCCAGCACTGTAAGCATGGCCAGGGAAGGTTTCACGGGGAGCACATGCCCATGGAGTGAGTCCTGCTGGTGCACTGAGGCTGCTGGCACAACCTGTATTGCTGGCATGAGACAAGTTGCCCCCTGACATCTGTGGGCATGTTGGATGTAAGCAGACATTCCCATGGTGAGTGAAGGTGATGTCATGTTGTACAGTCAGAAAGACACATTCACCATGAGAGGGTGCAAAGGAAAAATCATACCCTTGAGCTTTTCTCTTAGTAACAGGGGGAGACTCACTATGAACAGTAGGGTGATTGGGAAGTCTAGGGCAGTGACCATGAGAACCTGAGCCTGCCTGGATGAGGGATGAGTTCACTGTTCCCAGTCAGAGAACTCAACAGGACAGAGTTTCTGGAAAGGAAACAAATGAAAGGCAAAAATGAAAGAAAGAAAGAGTACCAAATGTGCTGTTGCTGTAAGCAGAATTCACAGGTTAAGGAAAGCAAAACTCATAGATCCCCCTCAAACTGAGTCAGAGTCCATCTCGTTGCCCTCTGCCCTGGGTCACCTACAAAAGAGAGATGGATAAAAGTGCATCAGAGGGCTTTGCACAGTACTGTGACTAAGAGTCTGCCATGGTACCTTTGCCTTGCTGGGGTCATGACAATACAGGGGTAGATTTCCCTGATATCACTGCAAAGAGCTCAGGCTGGAAAAGTTGGGGAAAAAGAAATTGGTGCAAGTTGGAAAAGAGACAGGGATTTGAAGAAACAATGGGGAGAGAGACATCATCCTGGATATCACAGGGAACACTAACAAACATGAATGCAAGCAACCCCTGCACACTACTAATGTCCAGAAGGGTCCTGGTGTCTCAGTTTTAATCCTCCATCCATAATTTGAGTTGACATATAGGCCCTGCATATAGGCCGCTTCATCTGACAGTGTTTCTGTCACAGAGCTCCTCATCACCAGCCACCACTGTGTTTTGTACAATGTCCTGATGGGTCAGCCACCTACCCCAAAATCTGGGCCAGGCCACCCACCCAGCCCCATGTGTCACAGCAGGACCCTGATGTGACACAGGGAAGGAGGGGAAGCAATGACTTAGTCCATGTTGGCAGAGGCCCAGGGGTCTCAGCCCCACCTGGCAGCAGAACCCTTCTGCTTTGGGCAGCAGGAGCCAGGACAAAGACACAATCCTAGGCACAGCAGCTGCTTGGAGCACGCTGCCCCCCCCCATGGGGGACATGCTCCCTGCCTGGCACAGAGAGCGTCCACTCCTCCTTTGTGGCATGAAACAAAGAGCAGAAGGAGGGAAGGAAGTGACTTCTCTGGAAGCGATTGTGGTGGTGGGATGAGCACCCATCTCTTTTCAAACAGACCAAGCAGTGATGCCCCCGGCCCTTCTCCCATCTTCTATTGCCTCCCATTCACTGCTGGCATCCCCTTCTTCTGTGCCCTTCACCTCTCCTTATGCAACAGGGAGAGTGGGAAAAAAAAGAAGCAAAAAGAAAGCCAGAGCGAGGGAGGGTGGAAGCCGATGGGGCACTGGCTGGCAGGCAGACAAGGAGCGCGGCAGGGGCGGCTGGGAGCACGCACGCGGCCTCTGCCAGAGCCTTCTGGGCTGCGGGCATGTACGTGCGGTCAGCAACGTGCGAGCCGCGGCGAGCGGGGCCGGGCACACGCGCGGCCGTGACGAGCGCCCGGGCTGGCGGCCGCCCTGCCCGCAGCTGGGGCGCAGGGGCTCCCCGCACGCAGCCCCCGTCGTTGGCAGGCAGCAGGGCAGCTGGTGGGTGATAGCCTGCTTGTCCCCGGCCGGCCCTGCCACGGCTGCACCTGCGCCAGGGGCAGCACGTGCCACCAGGCACATCCCCCGCCGCTGCCATCCAGGTGCTCACAAGTCTCCAAGCAGGCAGGTGTGTGGTTCCATCGCACCAGCCGGCTTCCCAGATTTGACCTAAGAGGGAGAAATAGTGACCTCGACCGTGCCAAGGCCACATGCCTCCTCCCACTGGCCCCTGTGCGATGCCGTGCCGGGAATCACGCTGCTGCTTCTACTCCCTTCTGCTTGAGTCAGCAGTTTCAGAGCGGTTCCCAGCCCGGCACAGCTCCCACGGGGCACCAAAACTCCCTCACTCTGCTCAACCCCCTGCATCCTGGCCACCTCCTTCACCCCTATTTGGGAGCATCCTGCCCTGCTCCCACTTCTCACCCACCAATTCAGGAGCAAAAGGAAGTCTCATTTGCATCCCCCACTCAAAAATAACTCCCCAAATCACCCAAAATTCATACTCCACACTCAGACACAATTTCCCCCACATTTATAGGGAAGGGAAGGGAAGGGAAGGGAAGGGAAGGGAAGGGATTGACACAGTGGACATGGTTTCTTCGTGTGCACCTGTGCATTATGTCACAGGCCAACTGGGAGTTAAGTCTTAATCTCCTTCTTCTCCTCATCTCCTGAAAATGAATGAAGTTTCCAGATATTTTGGAGATGGTTGGTGTGCTGCACCCATAAGTCAGCAGCTGTCAGTAACAGTTACACACACATGGGTGACACTGCTTGGGTAGGAAAGTCCCTGGAATATCACACACAGGACAATAGGAACGTAGTGACTTGATTACTCAAACCCATCCTTGGGACGACTAAGAATATATCAACACCACAACCGAGGTGTCCCTACGTCCCGGAGAGCACGTAGCACTTCTGCTCTCTGGGAAGGTAGCAACAGTGTAGCTATGCAGGGATAGAGCCCACAGCAGCTCCTGTGCGTCACGATTCTCCTGCCAGTGAGCTGTCAGCTGTGTTTCTCTGCCATTTTCATCTGCATTTGCACACTTTTGGGATATCCAACCCAAACAACTGCTCCTCAGAGAGGAGGGATTTCAGCAACTGAGATCCTCTGAGAAAGATACTCATCCTGCAGCAGACAAACCCAATGCGAAGAGGTAGCACATGGGTTTGGGGGAGGCTGGTGCCTTTTCAGAGTACTGAGATGCTCTTGGGCAGCAAATTACCTCTCTTGCTGGGTGTCACTTGCAGATCAGCCCAGTGGGCATTGTCACAGAGCCTTTGCAGGGGAAACACAAAAAGACTGTGGGCTGGGAGATGCAAATGTCATGGGGAGGAAGGAACACAAGCTTCTGAGCTCACATCAATTGTGCTTGTAAATATTTTATTCATTTCTCAGTTACTCACTGTAGAAGGCCACTATCCAGCCTCTGGCTATCAGAGAGCAAGAGCATTTAAGAGCTTTAAGTGTATAAGCAGGCCTGACATGTAACAACTGCTGTGTGAAGGCAGCACTTTTCTATTTCATGTCCTCACTGTAGCTTGCTAGCCCAGGACCGAGGCCCTGGCTCTGCCCCTGCCCCTGCCCCTCACCCCTGCCCTGAAGCATGCCTGACTGCCACATAACATGTCCTGTACACAGCAGATTTATAATTTATACTTCTGATCACAGCAAAGTAGGGGGTGCCAAATAATAACCCAGGGTTCTTGAAGCAGATGAGTAATTATGTATCTATAAAACCGGAAAAAAACAGATTGGCAAGGGGCTGCTACCACATTCCCTTCAATGGAGGCAAATGAGGCAGATCTAATCACATCCTTCATTTACTGCATCCTCCAAACTTCCTTTGCAGTTCTCAGTGAGGAAGAGTGAGCCTTTGATCCAGGTAGCCAGAGTAGAGCAGCTGAGATGGGTAGACGTGCAAACAAATTCCAAGCTCCTGGGCCCAAACCAGCTCTGGAGAGCTCTCCAAATGTGTGGGTTGTTCACTTCTGTACTTCTAGTGGAAAGGCATCTTGGCCTGCTGGCCAAGGCATGGCAAGGTTCAACAAAAGCGTGCTGAACTTCATTTCAGACCACTAGGCACAGTACTGGAGTGACATGGCAACCTCTCTGCTACCAGAGAAGCAAGCAGGTCACTGGGGAAGAGGAAGAAGAGTGGCCAAGAAGTAGCAGGTGGGAAGCTGCGATGAGTAGAAAACAGGTATGAAAAGTGTAAGAAGTGGTGTGGTCAGATAAGGGAAGGGGCAGAAAGGAGAAGGCAAGTTAAGGGATAAACTGAAAGGACTAGAAGGAAAGAGGTTGTTCAAAGGGAATTACGGGGCCTTGTTTAAACTGAGAACTATCTGGAACAGAGACTGCCTCCATGGTTGCCCAACCTCTAAGCCTGGATCCCAAATGAGCAACAAATTAACAGATGCTCTTAGAAGGGAGATGAAAGGGTAGAAGTTACCACCATTCAGAAAACTGGTGAAGACATCCAAACCCAGAGAGGCAAGCATAGAAGCTGGAAATGCAATTACAGCCAGGTCCCTGCACTGAAATCCCTAACACATGGGGGATAAGCAAAGGAAATGATGACGCTGAGCTGGCACATGGGGGAAACAGCCTGGCCCCACCATGTGCCACCAATGCTGCTGCAGAGGAGCTTAGCACTGGAGCACTCCATCAGGGAAATGTCACTCTGGAAATAGTCTAGTTGGTGGTAAGATCATTCATTCTTCTCTGCTGGAAACCTGACCCTGTTGCCAAACGTATTTTCCAGGCTAGAAGATGATGCTCATGGAAAATTTTGGTCCTGAGGCCCAAATAAGATCCTGAGCTTTTCAGTGCCAGCGCTCAGCACCCCGCACCCCAGCAGTCTGCGCAGCCACCTCAGAAGTGTCTCTGACCATGATGCAGCTGGGTCAGTGGCTCAGCTGGGGAAGATGAGCACAGCCAGCATGATGTGTGGCAAGTCACACTCCACACGCTGTCACCAGTTCCCAAGCAGCTGTAGGCTGGCTAAATTTGGGTTGGCACGGAGTGCTCATTGCATGATCTTCAAAGAGATCTTACAGGGGCAAAAGCCTGGCAGTAACTGGCAAAGGTGTAAGAGGGCTCAAATACCTGGTTTGATATTAGGTCCCCCAGCTGCTATTAAAGGGAGTTAATTTCTCCTGGATCTCTGGCAGCAGGAGGAGACATGTTTTTAGAAGCCTTTTCTGGCCCCAAGCATCACATGAATGAGTGTGAATATGTCAAACTCTTTCAGTCATGGCGTTTGTCACAGAGTCATGACTCTGCCAAACTACCATCCTACATCTGAGGTTTTGGACAACTTACACCATACCATGCCGGGGAAGGGAGCCATTGCATTGGCAGGGCACTCCACCCAGCCCAGCTCTGCGCTACCTGCTGTCCGTGCTGTTTCAGCTGCTTTTCCATAAGCAGTTGGACTCAATCCAAAGAAAACAGCAGCAGCGGTGCCATGTCATTGCAAATGTCTGTGGGAAAGTCAGGCCTGCCGCAGGCAAGCAGTCTTCATGGAGCTCAGGGGGAGACTGGACACACTCCAGGTCCTGTGCCTAATATTTGCTGTGACACCCAGATAATATTTGTATGCAGCTGGCAGGTGCTCACCTCGCTTGGCTGGGGCAGTATTTGAGTGTGTGGTGAAGGTGTAAATTATACCCTGTTTCAGGCACTGTGGAGCATTGAGGCATGGCCAGGGGTGCAGGCATCTACCCTGCTCCAGCTGGGATCACAGGCAAACTCCTGCAAAGCCCTCATCTCCCTCACTTGCCTTTCCTGCGAAAAGCACTGGCCTGAGAAGACAGGGGAGCCCCAGGAGCCCCCAGCCACCTTGGTCTCAGCCGCACAGGGAGAACCAAGGGACAATACTCCGAAGGAGGAGCTGAACTTGGAGAGTCAGGAGCACACCATTTAGGAGGCTGGAGTGACCTGAAATGCCAGGTGTCCGGATGGAAGGGTGGCGAGAGTCCCTGCTCCGGCCGGCAGTGAATAACCATTAGCCGGGGAGCCTATAGAGGCCGCTGCCTGTGGGCAGACGTGATTGCAGGCACAGCCTCGGCTCCCGTGCTTCTGGGAACCTGGCGGAAACCCTCCCGGTTTCCCCTGGTCTCGGCTCAGCTGCGCCGGGAGATTTGCATTGGCAGCGGGGTGGCGGGGAAGCTCGCCTGCCCCTCGCTCACATGCTGCCAGCGTCCTGCCAGTGCCGGCAGCCTTTCGCCTCTGTGAACTTTTTGTCTCTTGTGTGAAAGGGGAGTGCTTATCAAAGGAATCATTTAAACAATTTAAATGCATCTTAATTAGAAGTGGGCAAATGGCACAAGGAGCAATACCTTCAGCTTGGAAGCACACCTTTGCTCATGCAAACAGGTCCTCTCCACATACAGACACCCCTCCCTTCATCACGTGTCCCTGGGAAGCTCAATTGGCTACGTATCTCGATCCAGCCTGGCAGTCTGCAGCGTCCCCACAGCTCCACGCTGCCCCAGCCTAGCTGTGTGTTACGCATGGCTGGGTCAGTGCCCCCTCCATCCCCTCTCCCAGCTTCCCACTGCTCTCCCAGCCCCAGGACCTTGCCCCCTTCCTGCCCTCTCCCTGCCACCCCTCTCTCCTGACCCTGGTGTCACCTATAGCTGCAACAGCTATTCAGCTGATATCCATTACTAAATGAAGAATCCTCTGTAAAGCAGCAGAAAAGCCCTAGCTGTACAATGTGCGCAGAGTGAAAAGGGAAGGCTGTTAATACCACTTGGAAAGGGGCCTGCATTTGACAACAAACACAGCCAAGTTTCGAGCTCCTTGCTAATTAGTCTATTAGCTGTATGAGCAGAAAAAGTCTCTCACCATCCATGCCACTCTCGCGCTTCAGCCCTGTCACCTCAGGAATCCTGTGCCCCATCTCCGTGGTCTGGTGCTACGTAGGCATCACACCACCGGCTGGCCACTCGCCTGCGCCTGTACAGAAGAGCCAGCCAGAGATGGTTCCTTGCTGCTGACCTTCTCCAAGGGACAAAAGCTGTTTAAAAAATGGAGCCAAAGTCCCAGGTGCTGCCAGGATGCCAGGCTGTGGAAGAAGAGGGCACCCTGCAGGAACTCACAGATCTGCACGTCAGGCAGATGGACACCCCCAGCCCCATGGTGCTGGCAGGAGCCACTGGGAATAGCCCTGTGAAGAAGGTGTTGGGGAGAACCCATCCTCCTGCCAAGCAGCACACCTCCCAGTCATGCTCCAGTGCCCGCAGCGCCATCAGTCCTGGGAAGATGTTGCTCCCTGGGACATATTTGAGCAGGGAGCAAGAAAAACCATCATTATTTCCCCTGGCACATGAACCCACAGACCTCTGCACCCCCAGCCTTTCAGCACCTTTCTGACAACCCAACCAGCCAGTCCAACAGAGAGAGGCTCCTAGTGCATCAGCAGGGGAGCATCCATCCATCCATCCATCCATCCATCCATCCATCCATCCATCCATCCATCCATCCATCCATCCATCCATCCATCCATCCATCCATCCATCCATCCATCCATCCATCCATCCATCCATCCATCCATTTGTCCAGGGTATGGGTTAAACAGCCTGTGCCCCACCCTTGAGGCCAGCCTGGGCTTCCAGGCATTGAAGGGAGAGGCTTACAGCTGGGGATCATTACCAGGCAGCCATAAGGAGGGTGGAGGCCTTCCTCCCACACTGATCAGAGGAGCTTTGCAACTGTATGCCCTGGAGCCAAGGGATGAGGTCCAGAGTTTCTTTATCACCTTCTGCAAAACAGGGAAGTTTTGTCCACACCAAGGAGAACATCAGCAGACCCCACCATGAAGTGATGTGCTATGTATTCTCCAGAGCAAAGGGACCACTTGATGACCACCCAGTCTGCTTTGGCTGACTTCTCCAAATCAGAAGGCCCTGAGTTGGCTGGTTTGCCTTGGGATATTTACTCATCTAATATTCTCCTGACCAGGAGGCAAGAGGGGATCTTGTGCTCCCTAACCTTTTACTCCTGCTAACAAAGCCCATTGACAAGCCATGGGAACAGATACACCTCTGCTGCCTGAGAATATGGAGCAGCAAAAGGTCTGATTCAGTCCTGCCTTGTGCAGGACTTGCAGGACTTGCAGGAATCGAGGGAAAAGGACAGGCGGCCTTTCTGACTTGAACACAGTGCAAAACCTCCAGATGCTGAGTGCTCTCTACTCAGACTGTCCAAAAGTCTTGGAGAAATTTAGCAAAATCCTAAGGGATGAACTAATAGTAGAGGAACTAAGCAGCAGCCATTTTGTCATGGGGATGGCATGTTGCCTGGACATCCATAAATGAATGGAAACCCACACATCATGGGATGCCAGAAGCATGGTCTTTTCCTTGCAACGACAGGGAGCTCCACATGAAAAATGGATGACTCAGTCTCCTGAGCACCACAGTCAGACAGGGAGGGGAGGAAGCTGTCGTACTCCTCCAAGCTCAGCCCTTGGAGCAAATTTGCCAGATTTAAAAGTGTGATGTTATGAGATGTTTGGCTGGTGTGGCTGTTTCCCTGCTTCATGTCCTCGGGCAGAAAAGCTGTGCTGGCTGGTAGGAAACAATAGTGTAGACACAATCTACTTGGTTTCCAATGAAAGCCGGGAATGTCTGGAGGGCCAGTTGTAGCTTCTGAGGGTTGAATGGATGTGTATCTCTTCATCCAGCTGAACCAACTGCTGGAGAAGTTTCATCTTGCCTAAGCAGGACATCCAGAGAAGGTACTTTCTAAGATCTAATTTGTATTATCCACTGTGACCCCCTTCTCCTCCCTTCCAAGCACAGGAGATTTTGTAATCTCTGCCGGATGGCCTTATCAAATACTCTTGAACTGCAATATGAAATCTTGGAGGATGTTATTCCCCTTGGTTTCATCCTGCACATTACACAAGAGTGATGCAGCCAAGGAGTTTGGGAGAATTATTTATTAATGGGTCATTAGATCACTGATGTCACTTTTCTGTGAAATCACTGAGGTTCAATAGTGGGCCTAGTGTTGTTTAACTTATCCTTGGATGAAGGAGCAGATGCCTCCTCAGCAAGTTCACTGACAACACAAAGCTGGGAGGAACGGCCAATACCTCAGAGAACTGTGCAGCCCTTCAGAAGGACCTTGACAGGCTGGAGAGAAGGGCAGAGAGGAACTGTCTGAAATTCAACAAGGGCAAATGCAGGGTCCTGCACCTGAGAAGAAAGAAACCCAGGCACCAGCACAGGCTGGGGGCCGACCTGCTGAGGAGCAGCTCTGTGGAGAAGGACCTCGGGGTCCTGGTGGACAACAAGCTGTCCATGAGCCAGCAGTGTGTCCTTGTGACCAAGAAGGCTAGTGGTATCCTGGGTTGCATTAGGAAAAGCATTGCAAACAGGTCAAGAGAGGTGATCCTGCCCCTCCACTCAGCCCTGGTGAGGTGCACTTGGAATGCTGTGTCCAGTTCTGGGCTCCTCAGGACAAGAGAGACATGGAGCTCCCAGAGCGGGTTCAGTGGAGGGTAACAAAGATGATTAAAGGACTGGAGCATGTCTCTTAACAGGAAAAGCTGAGGGAACTGGCCTGTTCAGTCTCAAGAAAAGACAGCTGAGAAGGGACCTCATCAATGTCTGTGAGTATCTGAAGAGAGGTGGCAAGAGGATGTTTCCAGGCTTTGCTCGGTGGTGCCAAGCAGTAAGACAAGAGGGAACAGGCAGAAACTCATGCAAAGGAAGTTCCACCTGAATACGAGGAAGAGCTTCTTTACTGTGTGGGTGACCTGTCACTGGAACAGATTGTCACAACAGAGAGGTGGTGGAGTCTCCCTCACTGAAGATATTGAAGAACTGTCTGGACAGAATCCTGTGCCATGTGCTCAAGGATTATCCTGCTTGAGCAGTGAGGTTGGACCAGGTGACACTGTGGTCCTTTCCAACGTGACCCATTTTGTGATTCTGTGATTGTACAGTCTCTGCAAAGCACTCTGTCTTAAGAGAACAGGAGCCCTTAAGGAGCTGAAAAGTTTTTCTGGATGTCTGACCTTATGTCTAACCTCCTGAAGACAGAGAACAACTTCTTTGGTTTCTTTTTTGGCCACTTTTTACAAATCTGAAGGTTGTCATGTTCTCTCTTTCCTCCTCTCATAAGCAGACTAAACAAATTAAGCTCTTTCAAACTTGACTCATAGATCATGGTTACTAGGCTGCTGATCATCTTTCATAAACTCTAATAGGTGTTAGCTTTTCTTGAACTGTGTTGCCTAAACTGAATATATCCAGAAAGTATGAGGCTTTCCTAACACTTCATAAAGTGAATGATTGCAGCACGTCTGGTGCTTGTGGCACTTTTGTTTATATAGCCTAGCAGCAACCTTTATTTTTCTTCACATCTGTGTGTCATCGAGTCACTCAGTAATGACATCCATCACCTCAATGATATCCATGTCCTTTTCTGAAGGCCTTGTTGCCCCCTCATATATGCATACAGCAAATTATCCTGCTGTGTGTGGTTTGCATTTGCCCTTATGAATTGCATCCTGTTTATATCCATTTCACCAGTGTCACACCCTGCCTGAACTCCCATCCTGAGCTCCAAAGTGCCTGCAACCACCACATGGCAAACCAATGTCAGCAAAAAACTCCACATGAGCTGGCACTGTGCGCTCACAGCCTGGAAGGCCAACGGAATCCTGGGCTGCATCAAAAACAGAGTGGCCAGTAGGACAACGGAGGGGATTCTGCCCCACTACCCTGTTCTGGCGAGACCTCACCTGGAGTGCTGCATCCAGCTCTGGCATCCCCAGGACAAGGAAGGGTGTGGAACTGTTGGAGCAAGTCTAGATGCAGGCCATAAAGTTGATAAGAGAACCAGAGCACCTTCCCAACAAAGACAGGGGGAGGAACTTGGGGCTGTTCAGCCTGGTGAAGAGAAGGCTGCATGGAGACCTTGTAGGAGCCTTGCAGTATCTGAAGGGGGCCTACAGGAAAGCTGAACAGGGACTTTTCATCAGGAACTGTAGTGACAGGACAATAAGTAATGGCTACAAACTGAAAGAGAGGAAAGTTAGGTTAGATATTAGGAAGAAATTCTTTACTGTAAGGGTGTCACAGTTCCAGGGTTGGAACAGGTTGCCCAGGCAGGGTGTGGAAGCCCCAACCCTGGCAGTGCCCAAAGCCAGGTTGGGTAAGGCCTCAAGCAACCTGGTCTAGTGGGAGGTGTCCCTGCCCATGGCAGGGGGGGTTGGGACTAGATGATCTTTAAGCCATTCCAACACCTTAACATTCTATGATTCTGTGGAATGCAATACACATCTTTGAAACCAACAACCAAGTTGATCATGCAAGTAGTTCTCAGCATTAGAACCAGGACACACCTTGCTCATCTCCCCCAACCCTGCTGTAGAAGGAAATTAGGCTGTTGCCAAGTCCATGTTGACTCTTACTTCTCAGTTTGCTATCTTGGTCAGCCTTACAAATCAGGTGTCTGTTCCAGGGCCCTCGCTGGTGCTGAAGGCAGCCTGAAAGTTCTGAAGTCCTGTGACTCTATTTCCTTTACTCCTTTAAAAACAGGTACTATCCTTCTGTCTTTATTCCCAAATCATCTGGAACCTCACCCCTTCTTCTTAAGATAATTAGTACCACATTTAAGACCATTTCAGTCAGGATTTCTGCAGGGCCAAGTAATCTGAAAGGAAGGGAGACATATCTGAGGTCCCTGACAAAAGAACAAGGGAACCAGTGACTCTGCCCCATCTTGGGGCACCTGGCTCCAACCTCTCTGCATGGCCTAGGAAGCCTGCAGGTGCAAGTCCAGCACCTCCTGTGGCACAAGGACTGTATGTGAGCCTGCAGACAGTATGTTGCAGCATCTGGCCTGTTTACATAGCAGGGAGCTTTTGTTATCATCAGGAGGTTAGCCAATGAAGGGAAATTTTACAATTACACCACACAGCTCTACTGACTCAAAAGGAAGAGTTAACTTCAAAGCTCCACATAGCCAGGCTCACGTAGTCCAGCCAGCTGCACAATGAGATGTTTCAGCGGAAGGCTGGGAGTCTGCTGGATGGATGCAAGACATTCACACAGGGCAGATAGCAGCTCTTGCTAGGCAGCTGGCAAACGGGCAGCTCCCAGGAGCCAGAGAGCACCCTGGGAAAGGAGCACGCAGAGCAGGGAACAAAGGCTGCTGAGTGGCTGCGGGTGCGATGCTGATCAGCATCCTCTCCATCAGGCTGGAGCTGGCAGCTGCCCCTGGGTACCCTGGACAAATGGGCCACTGAGTTCCCAGGCCCTTGAGGGATGTGACGGCAGTTTCATAAAGTGCAGTTCTGCGCATCAGTGAAGGGGCTGCCCCAGTGTTGCTCTCCTGTCCCAAACACACTGTTTTTCATTTCTTTTCCTAGACAGGATAGGCCCAACTCTTTGGGGAACCTTTTTGCTTTGTCCCCTTACCTTTAGCCATGAATGAACTTATTCTTTGCCCTGTTCTTGGTCCAGCAGTTTTCCCAGCCGAGCTGTGAGCGAGGTAGGCGGAGGGAAACACCACACCCAGCTCTCACTCCCTTCTCCCCTGCCTGCCGCAGAGCCAGGCAGCCCTGCACACGATCAGTCACAGGGGATGGAAATGCCCCGTGCCCAATATCTGGTGGGGCTGAGTGATGACCGCCCACTAATCATTTCCAAAATTTGTGATTGGAATTAAAGGGCTGGGTTTGCCTTCGGTGAGTGTGGGAAGGGCAGTTGGGGGAAGGGAGTGGCCCATGTTTAGGTAGGGAAGAGACAAAGCTGTGCAGAGTATTGCTATGCTGCTGCAGTGATTCAAGCTGAGAGGTGATTTATGAGTTTATAGGACAGAGATAGATGTCCTGTGGGACATCTCATGATAGTGAGTGGTTATAGCTTTGCTGGACACCAGTCTCCCTTCCCACCTATCACACATAGCACCTCCACTTCCAACACCTGCATGGTCCCTCCCCAGTTTCTTAAGGTCTTGGGAGGGGAGCAGGTCCTGCCTTCACTCTACCAGCCCTACCAGGTTATCAATTCTTCCCGCTGGCCTGCTTTCCCAACAAGCACCTGCATGCTCCTTCCCTACTCACCCACTTGTGTCCAGGAGAGACTTCCCACATCTTCTCTAGGCCTCTTTTTCCACTGTGGTGCTGGGGAGCGTAGACACAGATCAGCCACTTGCTTTATCCCAGCTGTGAACCTGCCTCACTGAATTTCCTGGTCTTCCCCATAACCCTGGTGGCTGGTGCCACGGTTGTTGCTTGGCTGCCTGCTCTGGGAGAAGTACATCCTTAGAAGGAGCCATCTTTTATAGTTTTGTGTCTCAGCGGGACCCAGTAACACCCCAGGGGCTCTGCTTGCACAAGGAGTACTTGGTCAAAAATCAGCTCCTGCACTCCAGACACAAGGTATGGCCCAGTGGTGCAGGATACCAAAGGAAAAAAAGCCTTTTATTATTACCTATGTCACCATGAGATGATCGCTCCAGAAGAGAAGCAAGGATGCGCTTGCTGACCTGACTAGTTGCTTTGAAGCCCCTCATCCAAAAGCAGCCCCAGGAGGGTCTCTAGGATGTTGCCCTTTCTAAGAACAGACCTGTTTCCCGCGGGAACAAGGCACTGCCCAAATTTTCTCCCATGCTCCCATGGTCTATAAGGTAGGAAAGAACCCCCACAGTCTTTCCATATATCCCCACTGTGGGCCCCAGCTATGAAGCTCCTCTGAAGGGAGGCTAGTGGCAAAGTCCTGTGGAGACAAGCTGGAGAGAGCAATGGAAATGGAAGCCAGCAAGAGGGTGGGACGCCTGGAGGGCTGCCAAGAAACTTTCAAGTAATTGTTTCAGAGGAAGAGGAGATTGGGCTGTGGAATGGAAATTAATGAACTGTCTGCAGGGCACGTGCAGGACAGACAGGAAGCCTTGGGACACTCCTGGAGCAGGGCAGCCAGCTCCCGCAAGAGCAACATCATATGCAACACCCTCGTGCCCCTGCTACACATAAAGCTGTGGCAGCATATGTATTTTGGGATAAGCCTCACTGCCTGATTTCCAGATAAGGATTTTACAGAGATTACTTGCTCCCAATTTCAAACCACTGCAGATGTAACATGTTTCCAAGCTTCAAGTGGCCACTTTTTCCCAACTGCTGCAGGCAGGGTTGGGACACCCTTTAGCAGAGATCATCAGAGCAGGAAAACTTCCCTGGGTAGCCTGCTAAAGCCTGAGTTTGACAATCTTCTGCAGACCCTGTCTGTCCCAGCTGGGCGAGGAGGATGTTTGCAAAAAGCCTGCAATGAAATCACAGTCTGGGAGGTCTCTTATTCCTCCTCACAGCTGTGGAGTTGAGCTCAGTGCCCTGCTCAGATCCACTTTATGAGTATTGCTGTTTGATGTGAAATCTCCATTCTGAATTCAGGGCTTGAGTTAGATACAATTAACAGGTCACATGTAGCAACCGAGATAAAGGGGGATGTCTGCCAGATGCCAGGCCAAGCCCTGCCCAGGATCATGCTAACACACACATTTGGGAGACCAAACATGTATCAGGAGTGTGAATTAATTACCGAGGCTCATTTATCACCACTCTCCCTCCCTGCCTCTCAGGGAGGCTCGCTTCCTGTGTCAGTGCCAGCCTGCACGTACAGGAGCAGGGCTCTGGCTAAGGCTTGCCTAGGAATCCCAGGCAGCGTGCTCCCATTTCCACATCCTGGCAGATCCCTCCTGAGCCTGGCAGGCAGGGCAGAGCTGTGGGGCAAGCCAGGCAGGAGGGTGGCAGCAGCCCACTTGTGCCTTTCACCTGCTCCTGTGGGTCTTGCTCCTAAATGGTGCCAGTTCCTTGCAGGTGACCACCTGGGATGCAAGTCACTGGCTAATGGGGCTGAGCAGAACTGGGGCATGCTGGCACAGTGCTGCATAGCTTCCAGAAAAGGGATGGTATTTGTGGAGGGCCTGGGTGACAGTGGGGTCTTGGCAGCTGATATGGGGGAGAGAGGTCCCGGATCAGCCCTTCTCAGATGCAGGGTAAAGCAAGGAGAGACCCCAAAGACTGAGGTGTGGCATTTCGTGTCAGGCATTAGGAAAGGCCTGCAGTTGCATCCTGAGGCACAGGGATGCGTGGAAACAGGGGTGTGTTTGCTCTGCTCCAAATGCCAGTGCCACGCTGAGGGAAGGTTCCTCCTTCCAAAGCCTTTAGTCCCACTTCAGTTCACCCCTGAGCTCACAGCAGAACTGGCTGCTCGAACTAACAACACCATGCCTTCCGAAAATGAAGGGGTGGGAGAACGCAGTCCTGCCATGCTGGTGGGTTCCTCTGCCAGGCAGCCCCATCTCCAGGGCCCTCCCATGGCTTCTGATGCGCTGCATCTCCTGTCACCCCACAGTCTCTTCCTCCTCTATTGGCCACCAAGAAATGAGTCTATTGGTGGTGTTTGGATCAGCCCGTCTAAGGCTGATCCAGCCAGGGGTGTTACTGAGGAGCTGGCAACAAAGAAAACCCTGTACCACTGCCCAAAGATTCCCTATATGCTTCAAGAGCAAAATCCCTTTGGCTTGTAATAAAGATGCAGACAAGCTTGTAAGCTTGTTCAGCTGATAGCACCCTGTGTTCACCCTCCTAGCACCCAACCAAGGGACAAAGTCAGTATCAAAACAAGGAGAATGTAGTATGTCCCCAATGTCTAAAGAGCCCCACAGCTTTCTGAAAGCCCTCATGCTCTGCCTACTGGCCAGACTGGGACTGTAACTTGCAGAAGAAGGGGGCTTGGATCTTAAGGAGAACTTGGACAGTGTTAAAATCTGGGGAGACAAAAGACCAGGTCTGGATGTAAAATAATCCAAGGAAGAGAGAAAGTTTGTAACCATCTCAGAGAAGGAAGCTTGTGGGAGGACAGGGAGTGTGCTCCAAGGGATGTCATGGTGCAAGGTCTGCACAGACACAGTATTTCCTGTATGCAGTGAGTTCTTGGAGCAGCAGCAGGAAAGGGATTAAAACACAAGTCAGGTGGGCTGTTAGTTAGAGAAAGGAAATGGTGTGGAGAACAAACACCACCCAGGTAAGTGGTGAAAAGGGCCACCACCTCCTCTCCTGAAACACTGCTCTGGCCCTCACATACCAAGGGCCTTCTGCAAGAGGAACCAGCAGCATCTCCTAGGGGAAGGGATTTGCTCCAGCTGCCCAGCTCAGGTAAACAGAAATGTGGGAGCTCCTTGACATGCTGGCTAATAAAATATAGCAGCAGCCCAGGTACTCAACTTGAGAACATGTTCTAAAACACCCTGCCCACCACTCCCTTGCCCTCCAGTGACATCTGTCTGTGTACTTAGCACAGCCACAGCAGGCAGCCCTGATGGTGTGCAGTATGATGCACGGAGACAAGCACAGGGACTGCAGCAAGCTGGTGAGCTGCCCAGTGCAAAAATTCCCTGTAGGAATTTACTGCAAATTTCTTGACTCCTTTGGCATCTCCCCCAAACACACAGCAGGGTACTGACAGGGAGGATGGCTCTTGGGCTTATAGGATGTTTGTCCCATAGAGCATATGTGCTGTTCTTGCGAATGACATAGCATGCTGCAAAGGACTCTCTATCAGTCCTGAAGGATGAACCCTATTTAAGCATTAAATCCAGCTGGCTTGAGTGCCAAAAGCTACAAAGCTCTGGTCCCACAGAATTCAATGAGAGTCATTTACCTCCAGCATGGAGCCTGGGCCATGTCCTTGTGGTGACTAACTATTGGCACCGCTAGCTCAGAGGTGTCTATATGTGTTCTATACCTGCCCAGCTGCTGTCCTTTGCTAGAGAAAAGTCATCCCGCACACAAACAGCCCTTGGGCTCTGCCACCACTGCTATCCTGCACAGTTCCTGCCCTGTGCTGCCTCCCCCTTTCTTGACAGGCAGCATAGTTGGTGCTGTGGGTTCTCCCTTCCCTGGTGCTGCAGCCAGTCATAGAAACACAGAATCATGACTGTATCCCAAGACAATGATGACAGCAGAAATCCTCATAATGCAGTATGTACGAGCACTGATGCTGGTTGCTACCCTCAGTTCATGGCCCACAACACCTCTCCTTTCTAGGTCCCTAGGATTTTGTTTTCCTTGATGGGGCAGACTATGACAGGTTTTGGTTTATTAAAGAGACTCACTCCCAGTAAGTACAAGGTTTCCTTGACTATCCCAGTCCCACTGGCTGATGGGCATCTCACACAATCAAAACACAGCATATTTGTGTCCAGCCCCAAGTCCTGAGCAGGATGAGCAAAGGGGTCTTCTCCAGGGTGTCTCTGGTAGTTTCACACTCCTTGGTCACTGGGAAATAATAACCCATTGGAAAAGCAAGAGAATAAGTACCCCTGCATCCCCTCTGTGAACAAACCAACCCTGAAGACACCAACCAGACTAGAGTGCAAGACACAAGGGCACCCCACAGCTCCTCCCACTGAGAAAGTAGCAGCATAAGAGATCAGAGCCATGCCATGGTTCCCAAAAACCTTCTTCTTCCCCACCTGGTTTCCAATACCCCTATCACTGCCCCAACTACCTTTTTGCCTACCCCTGCCAGGTCAGCCCACAGCTATGCTCACTGTGGGATTCAGTAATTTCCTGACATTCAGCACCGTGCAGGGTGACCAGAAGCAGATGTATATGAGCAATCAGAGGAGAGTGGGAGATCTTATACCACAACCAAGAGCACAGGGAGAGCATGTCAGGCAAGGGAAGGGGGGGGGG
>VYZT01006014.1:125739-166121 GCA_013400735.1 Pomatostomus ruficeps
CTCCCTTCTCGTGACAGTTCCTCTGGCCTCTGCACCCATCAGGGTGCTGCCAGCCTGCCCGGCAGCTGCCTCTTGCTGTGCCCTGTCCCCTCCCTGGGCCTCCTGCCCAGCCCAGCCACCTCTGGGGGCTGCTGCCCCCACCCTTCATCCCAGCTGGCAGCCATTTCTGCTGGGGCAGGGTGGGGGGAAGGATGCTCCTGCCCAAGGTCCCTGTCTGAGGCACACCCAGAAAGCTGCGTGTGGGATGATGGCAGAGGATGCAGCACCTGAAGGCAACTGAAGTCCCCCTGGAATTTTAATGGCTTATCCTGTGAGGTGCTGAGCATCTCAGAGGATGTGGTCCCCTCTCTCCAACCACTCCTTCCTCACTTTCACCATCACCACCAATACAGCAGCTACCCCTTCTTCATCCACAGACTTGTTTCTGGGCTGGTGCCACAGGGTCCATGCTCCTCACCCTATCCCACAGCAGAGCTAGACATGTTGCAGAGGCCACCCCTCCTTGTCTGCTCCCAGCACCAGGGTGGGGCTCAGCCCTTGTGCCAGCCTCACTGGGGCAGGGAGAGCCTTGGGTTGAGGGGTGGCACCACATTACCTCATGCACTTGGATCAGGAGGCAAAGTCCCTGATCAGAGAGAGGTCTGCCACCATCACACCTGGGCTTTGCAAGACAGGGAAAGTCCATGGTGTGCAAGATGAGCAATGTCGGGTTGAGGGCAGGGGCTCAGCCTGGGGACCAGGGCACAAGAAGCCCTTCCCCCCTGCCCTGGACACCTCAGTGAAACACAGAGGTCTTTGCTGTGGCCTCACTGCAATCATGTCCAAGCCACTGTCCACCACAGCCCACAGAGCACGTGGACTTGATATCAGGAGACTCACATCCAAAGCGTTTCTCCAGCTGTGCATGGGGACCGCCAGAAAGGCTGGGAAAACACCTTCTGCTGCCTGCAGTGAACACCTCGGCTGTAAACTGTAAAGTCAGCCTGGTTCCACTCCAGGCTGCTTAAACACCAGCCCAGATCCCTTGAGTGCCTTCCCCATCATATCTGCAGGATCACAGCTGCTAAGGAAGTTACAGCCCTCCCAGCCCCTCTCTGGGAAGCCTTTATTCTGTCCCAGTTTGACCCATGTTCCTGGAGCCTTGCCAAATCTTGTTTGCACAGGTGGGAGACCCTTGTAATCCACAAATCTGCATCCATGACAGGTAAAGCACAATCAACCTTTAGGCCATTGCTGTTTCCTGGGAAAAGACAGGATTAACAGGACCAAATAATGGGAAATCCAAGTGGCCCATTTTAGAAACTGTCTGCTACAGGTAAGGTTCTGGAAGGGAAGACAATGTTTTTTGATGGCTGTGGAATCTTTTTCAAATTTGTCAACCATAAAACACAGAGAAGCAAGACAGTGTGTAACACAGCCCCATACCATTTTGGCTGGTCCATCACTTTTCCCACAGTCCTGCTCATCCTCAGAAGACCCCATGTGATGAGTGCCAAGATCAATTGCAGGTTTTTGTGGGGTGCACTTCGCTACAGACCATTTGGCAAAACCTTCAAGCCTTCTGTGATATGCAGAGGAAAGCTTCAGACTGACACACGCAAGTCTCCAGCACCCCACTGGAGAAAGGAGGATGCCACTTGAGTTCTCAAAAGTGTCACTCAGTTTACCTCCTGAGCCACAAGACCTTCTGGCAATTATGTTGTCTGTGGGATACTACAGGAAGCAGGATCCTGGGCAGTCCACCCCAAAGCCTTCCCCAATCTTTTGCAAAAAGCAGAACTTACCTCCAAACACCTCCTGACATGTGGGACTCTCCCCACTGGGGTACCTCATGGTTCCCCTGCAAACTGTCACAGCTGAAGACTTCCTAGGTGCCTTCTGCAATGAAGAAGGCTGTCAGGTCATGAGGCTGTGTCCCCTAACTCTGCAGCTTCCAGCCAGGGCAGAGTTAGGGAGGGGCTGTTCAGCTCTGTATTCACCACCTCTGTGCTCTATAGGATGTACACCGTGGTCAAGAGCTGATGGTGCCTATTAAGGAAGGTCCAGTCCATCTGCCTGCAGGGTGGCTGATCCCCTCACCACATGCAGATCTTGGAAGCAGCCCCAGAATAACTGGGTGCAAAGCCATGAGACAGTGGCTTGGTTTTTCTTGGGAATCAATGTGCTGCCCATAGGAGCTAGCAGCCCCACAGCAAAGCACAGGGACTTCCAACAGGAACCCCAGTTCATCTTCCAGAAAGACGTAGGGAGGTGACATCTTCTGCTTGCTGGTAGTGAAGGCACAGTGAGGATGATGTCACACCATGCTGCCCATGGGGAAAACACCTACTTCTACTAGGCATCTCTCCCTGTGTTGGTTTATTAATTTATTTTTCATTTTCCCTCCCTCCCCTTCTTCCTCCTCCTTCTTTCCCCCTAATCCATGAACAAGACTCTCAGAGCTAGAAGAGAGGAGAAAACCAGCACAGCTGCAGATTGGATCAGCGGAGTGCTGGCAGGCAGGCACGCACAGCTGGGAGAGGGGAGCATGCTCTCACACACACAAAACAGCACCAAATGGAGCGCGTGGAATAAGGCCAGCAGAGGCTGGTGACTCACATCCCTGGTCTCCATCAGCTTCAAACCGAGGAACACCAGTGGATGACTGAGGCTGGCAGGAGATACCACAATGTTGGAGCTGTGCTGAGCACCCACAAGCCACCCAAGCAAAGGATGGGCAAACTCTCCTGACCTCAGAGGCTGCTCATGACATCTTGGTGGCTTTGCCAGATGCAAAGCACCATGTTATCTTCTGTGGATCCTAGTTTAAATATTTATTTCCTTATCCAGGCCCTGACATGTCCCTCCTTTCTTCTTCATTTGTCAAAAGTGTCCATATCACCAGTGGCAAGAAATACTTAATGGGAGAGACATGCCACAGACTCAGCAGATGGGCAGAAAGGAAAGTGCCCTTTGTTCCTTGTTGAGCACCTAGGAGATGTGAAGAGCCGTTCCCATGGCAGAGGTGGAGAGTAAGGAGGCTGTTGTGAAAATTGCAGCTGCACTATGAGTTCTTGCTCTCCACCTCTTGGGCTATTCTCTCCCCTCTCCAGACACCCCAGTGACACAGCAGGGCCTGGGATGACTGCCAGATTCTCCTTACTCAGAGGCTATTTAGTCTCCCAGGGAGGAAAAAGAATGCTCAAGGGAAACTGTCAGCAGAGCAAAACCAGCATCTCTGAGGACACACAGCACCTTTGCAAAAGGCAGTACTGCTTCCCAGCCCTGCCTGCGCCCACTGCAGCACCACCACAGCAGGGTCAGCTTCTTGCCTTCCTTGCCTTCTGTGACAGCAGTGGCCTGTGCCAGGACACAGCAGTAGTGCAGGAGAGAGAGGAGGGAAAAGGGCCCTGAGCTGATGCAGCATCTGTACCCACCTCTCAGTGCACAGTGTTTCAGCAGCTGGTGTTAAACAAGGACTGAAGGCTTCCACCATCCTCTGCAACACCTCCACTGCTGCAGTGCAGCCCTATGCCATTTGCTGTGGCCCAGCTGTACATCCCAGTGCTGGTCTCCTTGCAGTACGAGTTCCTCCCAGTCCTTGGCAGCATCATTTCTGTTTGGGATGCTGACTCCCCAGCTTGACAGAACATAGACACACCACAGACCACCAGAGGGAAGCTGGTAAAGCACCATTTCATCACGCTGCAGAAAAATGGGAGAGGATACTGTACAGCGCTGAGCAGTGGTACAGCCTTGTCCAGCCCTGCCTGCTCCTGGAGCCCCCATCTTCAGCCATTTCCTCTTGCACATCTGCACTTCCCAGCACACATTGGTCTGTGATGCCTGGCTCCACTTTTCCCTCCTCGCCCTGCTGCAAGGATCACACAGCCTCCTGCTGATGCAGGATGTGTTGCAGGCTGTGTGCTGCACCACCATTCAGAGCTGCCACAAGGTGTAGGTTTGAGGTAGCTGGAAAGCACTGGTATAAGCTCACCAACTCTACTGTGCCAAAAAAATCATATTACGTCCACTCCAAGTGACATCTCCAAACCAAGGTACACTACCAACAGGTTAAAGATTGGGCACTGTCATTCTGGCTTGGAGGAGAAAGAAAGTGAAGGCAAAAAAGGATGAAAGTTTTAGTTTCCTTCACCCTGACCGAACATTATCTCCATTCCAGCAGCTCTATGAAAGCAATGACACAAGGGACAGGCATTGCAGGTAAGCCTGCTCCTACCCAGCACTGTGGACCTGCAGTCACTCTTCCCATGCCAAGTGCTGTTATTCAGCTGGTTTTAACTACGCCATGCTAAAATGTTTGGGTTGAACTTCATCTTGCTGGTTAGCTGCCTAATGCTGAACTATCTAAGCAAATGTAGTTATAAAATATATAATTTCAGCCAAAATGATTGATCTACTTCCAAGAACATTGTAAGGGAAAATGCTTTGGTTTCTCTTGCTTTTGTTAGAGAGAAATCTGATGACCTTTCCTTTGAAGAGCTCTTCAAGCTGCATGTTTTTGGCATGTAGACTTGAAGTTTGGCAAAAGGAGAAGCAGGGAAGGCCTTTGGTTTAGTCCAGATGCACCCTTTGCTGCTGCCAAACTTAGCCAAGTCTTTGAAATATTCCGTTTCACATGTGCTCCCTTAAGGCAGTCTTATAGAGCTTACCAGATGAATTCCCTGAAACTTTTCCCCTTCCAGGATGCGCTCCAGCTAGGGGCTGAGTAGGATTTCCAGATAAGCAAAGCTGTAGATTGCTGCAATTCAAATCACAAGCCCAATCCATGCCTGAGACTAGGCAGCTCCTGCCACCTCACATGCCCCATCCTGGCTCAGGCAGAATGAGCAATGCATGCACAGGCAGGTGGGGAAAGGGGCTGACTGGACCAAGAGACAAACACAGGAACTGCTGGGAGGAGGAAGGAGTTGGGATGGGAATTTGACTGAAGGGAAACTGGACTGAATCCAGAAGGGAAAAGGAAGGTAAACCTCCATGGGGACTCAGCATGAACAAATGCAAACAAATGAGAGCACTGCACAATGATGCAGAGGATCCTGCAAGGTTGCTGCCCTGGAGAAAACTGGGGTATCCCAAGAACCAGAAGAAACAAGGAGAGGGGCAGGAAGAGGGGGCAGCCAGCCACGGAGTATTACCAGCAATAAATGAGGCAAGCACTCAGTTCAACCAAGAGGTCTTGGACAGCACAGCAGGCAGAAGTGGCAGCCAAAAGGGGCACAGGGAGCATAAGAGCTGACTCTGGGGGTGTCAGGACAAGATCTCATCTGCAAAAAGGTTTCTTTAACACGAGGTATGGAGGGGTAGCTGCATGTCATGGAAATATACTCTGAGTGCTCATCCTGGTAGAGGGTGAATCAGTCCTGGTCCATGATGCCCTGTTAGTGGAAACCAACAGAGCCCTTAAAGTATGAGCTGACAGTCTGCTAGAGGTGCGCAGGCTCCCCTCTCGGAAGACAGAGGAGGGAATTCATCACAAAGTAACAGACTGTAAATCAAGACTCTGCTCCCAAACAGGGAGGGACATGTCCTGCATGCTGTGGTGCAAATTAAACCCTCCAATGTGTCTGAGGCTCAGAATAGCACTATTTGTTTATTTATTTTCATTGTGATGGCTCTGGTTTTGCTTGGAAGCAGCTGCACTGAAGTCTTCGCAGCTCTGAGGTCTCCAACCTCAGCTGTAGCCCAAAGGAGGGCAGAAGGTTTGGAGACCATCCAGGAAAACATTTGAAGCTTCTGAGCTTTGCTTTGCACTAGCATTAGGAGCCCCCTTCACAATCATACTCCATTAGCTCTAGGAACCAATGCAAACAGGGATTACTCTTTCATGGAACCACTGTTCTCCATAGATGAACAGTCAACACTACCAGTCTCTGCTTTTGCTTTGTTTTTCCCTTAGGAAGGAAAATTTTCTGACCACTTTCTTAAAAATAAAAAAACGCAAAAGCAACACATATTTTAAAAAAAACAAACAGTGCTTACCCTCATAAAGCATCAAAGCCTTTTCATTTTTCCCCAGAATCCCACAGGAAGCCCAGAACAAATCCAGTCACTTTTTCTTAGGAAGTACATCTCCTCTTCCTGGTCTCATACCTAGGTAAGAGCTGAAAGTCTGCATTCAGGCTGTGTCAGCAGCATGGGGGTGGCTCATCCATCTTCCAGCCAAGGTGCCAGCCAGTGACTCATCTGCCATGGAAATCAGGGTGCATGAAGCAGAAGAACGGAGAAAGCAGTGGTCCATGCTATTCCAAGTGCATCACTTCGCCAGATGTCCTCCTATGCAGATGGGGTCACAGGTCCTGGCAGGCCTCATGGGCAGAGCTGGACTTCAAGCTGTAGGGAAAACTGAGGTAGAGAGTTATTTGTGTATGCGAGGGCCATTGGGAAAGGGAACATCTGTGGGCAGCTCTCCCCTGGAAGGCTTTCTATGTGGAGTGGCTGGAGAGTATCTCCTGGAGCTTTCTCTTTGTATTAGAATATCCTGAGTCAGAAGGGACCCACAAGGATCATCAAGTCCAAATTATAATGAAATGTTGAGTATTGAATCTTTTATTCTGCTGTAACAGCAGGCTCTGTATTCTGCATGAAGCTTTTACTTTTGAACATAAACCTGAACACCTGAAAGCCAGGCAGTCTGGCGAAATGCCCTCCCTCCCGCAGGCCTTCACCTTGAAGAAGCAGGGCTGCCTCCTGGTCCCCAGGTCCTGCGGTGCCAGACACTTGCCTGCCATGGAGGCTCCCATTCAGCATCACAGTCATGCCACCACATTTTGCTAGCAGGGCATCATGGTGGGATCAGCGGTCCATCTAGGGTACTGAGCCTGCAAAAGGACAAGAGTCATGAGCTACCTGGACTGTAGCCCCCAGGAGACAGAGCAGCATAGATACCAGATCTGTGTTTTAACCTCCCCCTCTCTAGAGGAAGGCCAGGCAGGCATCCAGACTGGGGTAGTCCTCAGGACCTGCACAGTCCAAGTGGCTTTCACAGGAGCATTTGGCATCAGAAGGACCAGATGAGATGTGGCTGCTGAAGTCCTTGTGCCCTCAATTTCTTCTCCACAGGCTGGCTCCTGACAACAGTTTCTCCATCTTTTCACCACAGCACTTTCAGGTTTGGCCAAGCTGAAAGATGTGCCTTTCCAGCCTCAAAGCTGGGGATCTACTGAGGGGAGCTAGACTTTAGCAGAGATCATTTGCCTCACAAATTGATCTGAGAGCTCCTCCAAGGGGCAATGACACTGCTAACCCACCATTTCCCTCCCTCTGCATACCCACAGGTGTCTGCAGAGCTGTCAGGTCTGTGATGCTTAGCAACCTCAAGCGTCTGCTCCACTTTCTCTGGGAGAGACAGCCAGGACACTTCGCTGAGCTCGAGCAGCTCCCACGCAGTGGGCCAGCACTCAGTGCCAGGGGATGTGTGTGCAGAGCCAGCCGGAGGTAGAATTCGAGCCTACTTTCTCTGAGACAGCCAGGGCCAAGTCCAGAGGAAAAGGCAAAGAAAGACTTTGCTGTCAGAGTCAGGGTTTACAACCAGCCGTAAATGGCCTCGATCCCTGAAGTTCCCATGGTGACAGCCCTGGTGGGAACAGAGCTGTCTCCTCTGTCCAGTCCCACCAGCCCTTCCCAGGTTAGGGGGTGTAGCTGCCTAGCACAGCCTGGCTGAGCTCACCCAACTTTGGTACCCCTGAGATGGGGAATGAAGTGCAGTCCCAGCACCAGGGGAGCCGCAGCCAGGGCACCTTGCATAGCATCCCTCTAGGTATGAGCTGCAGATGCAGCATCTTTCGGGCTTGATGCTTCTCCTTCAGCTGAGCACAGGGTTTAGTATTCACCTCCCTCCACTCAGGCTCCAAAAGGCAACAGACTAGAGACAACAATGGACAGACCAGCTCTTCACTGGACACAGAGCACCTTCCACTAAGGTCAAAACCAAGCTTTCTGGAGAGAAAGGCTGTTTGCAACACATGATCTTTGCTATAAGCTTCTCTTCATTCAGTAGCTAGTTTTCTTTGCTGGTGTCTGGCCAACTTGACTTATAACTCTTCCCAAAACACAATATTCTCTTGCTTGTTGTATCAACTTGCTTACTTAATGCATTCAGAAGGGGGAAAGGCCTCCCTTTCCCCCTTCTGAATCATCAGTGTGCGGTGCAGATCCAGGTTTGCTCCCAGGGAAGGCTCCCTTTGACCTACTGGGAGACCATGGGTAAATCACTTAGTTCTTCTGTGTCAAAGACTCTTGTGCATTAAAAAAGACATAGCTTTTTGCCTGCTCCTGCTCTGCCTTCCACACTGTTAGAGAAAAATCTTGTGGAGATAGATGGATGGACCACATCCCACCATGGAAGCTACTCTAGATTCCCAGCAAATGTGACTGGTCCCACCAGACTATCTGCAGTGTGGACACTGCTGCCTAAGCCTATTACCCGTGGCTCCCCATAGAGCTGAAGGGAAGAAAAAGCATTTTTTAGAACTTGATCAAGCTATCCTGTTTGATTTGTCTACTTGAGGATGAAACAACTATGCCCTATAAATGCTACTAGCTGCTGCTGAAGCCCAGGACATCTTGGTGACATTAGATGTCTCTACTGCAGAGCCTGAGACGTGGTCAGACAACTTGTGCTGGCCATGGCAGCTGCAGTTAGGATGCACAGATGGTGTGACTCCGGTGAGTGAAAAAGCTGACTTTCCCCAGTCATCTCTCTGTGTGTAATTCCTCTTAAGACAGAAGGCCATGCCTTGGCTGGTTATGGCATCACTGTGCAATGAACATGAGTCACTGCTGTAACAGGCTGAATTACGACTCCCTGCTTGCTGAGTTTAAAACAGAGGAAGGCAGCTTAAGCAAATGGAAGGGCCTAAGCATGTGAAAAATGTTCCCTTTTCAAAACTGCCATTAGCCAATTGAAAATCTATGCATTTGGGTTGCAAGTCTATGCCAAGTCTCTGTCTGAGGCTCAGTTCAAACACTCAGGCTATATAATCCCTTCCAGTCTGGGCTCATAATGGAAATGCCAATAGACCGTTAAGCACAGCAGTATTTCCAGGTTTTGCTATAATTAAACACACACAGGAAAAAGTATAAATAACCAGGTTAAATTAAGGCAAGGGGTTAGGATTGAAGGGATCTCCGGGAAAGCCTGCAACCTGGTTGTGTCTGACTGGTTCAGGGGTGGTCGACTGGGGACTTGGGATTTGTACCTGGCTTGGGTAAGCCCTCCCTAGCAGATGCTGTGTATTAAAGTGAAGTCAGCTGGCAATAATCACCTGCAGAGCATGATGTTCCATCCCCCAGGTCTGTGCTCCTGCCCTTGAGAAGCAGCTAAACCTTGCCTTACAGAAAGCCAGGTGAGGAGGAAAATGGGAGCCTTGCTGCCTTCTGAGTCACATTCAACCTTGTTGGGTTTATTTGCCCTGTTGGGGGCCCATGTTTATTGTTTGCCACCTTGTCCTCATTTCCACAACAACCAGATTAAGTGGCCTGAGGAGATGATGATGCAGAAGCCATAGATAGAAGAAGTTAAATATATGGTAAAGAAAGAGTGGCAGAGGAGGCAGAGACTTCCTTCTGGGATGTTGGTTCTTGCAGACCACTCGGTCCACAGCCTGCGCGTCCCCCAAGGGAAGCACCTCTCTGCAGCATTTCAAAGCAGCCAGCAGACATGGTGGGTTCCGCTCTCTCCTCTCTGCAGATGGTTCCCACCTTGACATCCCAGCTGTCTGGCAATAAACTCTCCTGCATGTAGATGCTGGGGAAAGGGGGAACACCCCCAAAGAGGACACTGCTTTAGGTGTGCTAGCAGACATGTAAAGCTGGAAAAAAGGCAGATTCACAAGAGAACCATTCCCAAACCAGCCTTCTTCCTTCTGATGATGTGTGTAAGTAACACTACAGGAATGCTGCAGGACTCTCAGGGAAGGTGGTGTAGGCTGCAGGAGGCACCAATGCCACTGCACAGTCCCATCCTTGCTCGGGGCAGCAGTGCCAGGTCTTGCGCTTTTCAGCAGAATTAGCTGCACGCACACATCCCTCATGGTTTTCCTCTTGTGACTCTAAGCTCAGTTTGAATGAGTTTTCTGGGCCAACTATTCTAAATTTGTATCAGTATCCAGGGAGCTTTAGTAAATAGCACAGTAAATATTTGGTTTTGATATTTGCCTTTCAAAAAGACAATGAGGCAGCAGCCACACACAAGGACATGGCCACGCGTGCGACCTCAGGCGATCACGGAGCTCACCCCACATCTGAAAACTGAGGCTCGCTTTTCTGTCTAAAGAAACAGCTTCACTGGGATTAATGTGAAAAAGACTCCCTCCACTGAAACCAGATCCATGCATGTTCTAGCACATATACATAACTGTGTATGCTTGTATATTTTTCTGACCAGAGTCATCATGCATCAAATCTTGCATTTTCCAAAAAAAGAAAAAGCTCATTTCCAGCCTGCAAGACCAATTCCAACCTCAGCTTGTGCTTCCCCAGCTGAGCTAATTACACTCCCAACCCCCAAAATATGGAGGCAGCTCAGAATGGAAATGTTAAAAGAGCCGTAATTCCAGAGGATGTGAATGGCTAATTCTGTACATGCAAATGAAACAGAGGGGAAATATACTGAATGGAGCCCATGTATAAGATCATATGAAATGTAAAAAGACTTGTTGTTCAGTGCACACACTGCCTCTTCAATCTAGTTCTGTTTAAATGCCCATTCTTTTAGTTTGGCATCTCCTTGTCCCTCGATGGTTGAATCAAAAGAGGAATGAAATAATGACACAAAGATTTTTAAAAACTCAGCTCCAGCTGCAGCAGGGAGAAGCCTGAAGCGAAACGTGAGAGCGTACAGCTCTTTGTTAAGGCTTCCTTGGCTATAGAATATGGTATATGAAACGCCTGGCAGATCCTGTTTGGTCCTATGGAGGGAGAACTCTTAAGGTGGCTCTCTTGGGTTTGTGGAGGATTGCAGGCAGGCTTCCCCGCATTTGCAGGCAGCAAGCGTCCCACCTGCAGAGACCCCAGGGCCCAGATGGTTCCCCCTCCAAACACCCCAGGGGCCTAGGGCACTCTCTCCCCAGACAGTGGGTGGTCCAGCCTTTTTTGGTCTTTTTTCTTTATTGTAGCTGCCACTTTACATTGGGAAACCAAACTCAGCACTTCTTGTTGGGAGATGGTTTCAATTTACAAAGATTTCTAAGAAATAAATACGTTTTATTCCATGTCTCTGAGGTATTTTAGCACGCCCAGCTGGCAGAGCCACACATACAACTGCTATGAGGTGTTGGTGCCAGCAAAGAGTAGCCCACAGCTCCCAGTCACAGCCTTTCCTAAACTCTGCATTTGGAAGCTGGCAGAACAGTTGATGCCCTGATGACTGCAGGGACCCCACTGTCACCATCCCACCAGAGCTGGGAAAAGGCTGCTTGTCACCTCCATATGTCCAGCACCCACAGGAAAGTTCAGCAGGTCCTTGCACCAGATGCCGCACCACGGCCTCCTTGCAAATGCTGCAAATGCTTTTTGGGAGACAGCATCACCCAGAGCATCCACTTCTGGAAAGGAAAACCACCATTTCCTCAGCTTTCTGGCTGAGGAGAAGCCAGGGAGAGAAGGTGTGGTGCAGAGGAGGAGGTTCCCAAGGGTGGGACCAGCTCTCCCCACCACCACTCAGTCCCTTGGTCAGAGCCATGAACAGCAACACCAAAAGACATCCAGTAAGTGCTGTGGTGACCAGCTCCCCACAGCCGAGAAACTTGGAGCTGTAGTGCTTAATCTAAACAAATGTTCAGTGAATGTCAACACTAATTCATTTTCCGTGGGCTGAATACTTTTCCTCTCCAAGGCTCTTCCAGCAGCTGTGGCTGATTTCTGCTTATGCCCAGCATGTCTTCCCCAGGACCTCCCACCTTCATGGTCACCACAGTGGTTCTCAGCATGTCCACTCACTGACACCAGCCTTTGGGACATGCTGGGAGTGGGCTCTTTCCAGGGGTTTCCTGTGGGAAAACTCAGTGGTGCTAGCATGCCCTGAGCTAGCATCAGCACTGAAGGCCCAGTATGCAACCTGTGCACCTGGACAGGTATGAAAATTACTCATCAGCATTGAAAGATTCTCTGTATTGTGTGTTACTTGGGAAGTGGAGTCCTTGTATGTTGCGCCTACCCCACCTCACAGCTGGAGGGCACCCACTACAGGGGCAGTACCAGCAGAGTGCCGTGCCTGGACAGGCAGCAGGATGTGTCCCTGATGCAAGGAACACAGGTCTGCCATGTTCAGCTCTTTGCCTGGCACGAGGATCCTTGCAAAGCACCCGGGAGAAATTCCCAAAGGCATTCAGTCACCTCCGTGCCCTTGGCTATCTTTGTTGAATCCCAGAGAGGAGGGGTGCCATGGCCACCGCTCCCTGCTGCCCCAGCCACGTGTGCTGCCAGCACATCAGGAGACGTGTCACCTGCCTGTCCCGAGGGCTGGTAAGGAGGAGCACATTCCTCCACGGCCACTGAAGCCACCTCATGACGCTTGCATGCATGGCTGCCAGGACGCTGTCATAGTGCAGGGGAGGACAGCCAGAGTGGCCATGTGATCCCTTTACTGCTATTCCTGGTGCCCAGTGAAGCTAGAGAACTGTCACACGGAGTGAGAATCACCCGGCTGTAGCATACAAGCCAGGTGAGTCCAGCTGTGCTGACAGCAAATTCCTAATTAGTTCATTGCATCAGATGGCCAAACACTCAGAGTCATTACCCAAGGATGGCCTACGTGCCTGGCAGGGCATACTCCCCTGATCCCTACTTCCCAAAACAGGACTGGGAGAGCCAGACTAGCTCACCCTGGAAAAGGGACACACTGTGTGGTGTGCCCGGCAGGCCAACAAGCTCCAGGTCCTGCAAACCACATGGGGAAAACCCAGTGGGACAAAGTGCCAGGCACACAGCAAATGGCCTAAGTGTGGCTGTCCTATACGGTGAGGTCTCATCCTGCCCCATGCATGGATGTGGAGTGGGTCTCTCTAATCCACAGCCACAGGAAACTGAGCACAGGATGGTGGGTCGCACAGCAGCTCCCCCATCCTGCTCTCCTCCACCTGAGGCTGCAGGCAGGCATTACCCACTCCTTTCCAATCGCTTCTTGAGGACAGAGATCCGGGTACACATTTGGACGCCCCTCAGCAAAGTGGTATCAAGGCAGGCTCCCTGTGTGCTGCCTGGCAGGTTTGCAGGGGGATCCTCTCCCCATGAGCTTAGCCGGACACTGGGTCGGAGCCCTGCCACACACCCACTCCCAGCAGCACCAGAGAGCGGCGTCACTGCTGCCTCAGAGGTAGCACAGGCAGGTTTGGCAGGGATTTATGTATCTTGGAGTTGCTTTCCCCATGGTGGTAGCTGGAACTGGTTCTGAATGCTTAGCTGGTTTAACATGAAAACAAAAATCCCTGGATTGACAGCTTGTCCAAGCAAGGCACCATTTGAGTTCCTGGCAGCCAAGCAGTGAGAACTAATGCTGGTCACAGGGTGGAGGTGAGAAACTGCAGGCCCAGCCCATGCTTCATCTGGAGTTTAGATGCTCTTCTTTCCTGGAGCCAGGCTGACACAGGGTGGCAAGGTGCGCCCTTGTCCTCCCTGGGCTTGAGCTCCATCAAGGCCTGTGATGCCAACGGCTTGGAAGTGCTGCAAAGTGCAAAACCAGGCAGGGACCTCCTGTCAACCACAAGGTGGAAGCACCCATGTCACTGCAGGCTTTCCTGTCCTCCTCCTGCATCCCCTCCTGGCCCCAGGGACACCTCACTCCACTGGATGGAGAGTTATCCTCCTGCCTGCTCTCTGGGTGAAGGATCCTGCAGGATCTAGGATGCTGCTGAAGCATGGGCTCCTTTAGAGTAACCACCTCACAGCACACAGCAATCCTACCTAACTGGTTCAGGCAAGGGGTGATGAAAAACCCTGTGTCCTGCTGAAACCACTGTGGGATTAAGGTCAGGCAGGTGGGATCATCCAGGCTACAGTAGAGGACCAATGGGCCTGAATTGGTGCCCAAACAGTTCCAAAGGCACCACCAGATCAGCACAACACCATTCCTGGGGCACAGCTGGCCATGCTGTAGGGGTCAGAGCTGCAGGACCATCCTTGTCCATCTGCTAAGTAACATGGGTGCTGCTGAAAAATGGCGCCCAGCCACTGCAAGCACTGTGCTGGCACCTTCTGCAGAGTCCCTGGCCCACATGGCAGGACAGCTCTGCTCTTGTGTAGTGGCATGGGGATGGCACAAAGGTAGGTACCCCAGCAGGAACTGGGTCAATGTGCTATTTGAAAAAGCCATGTTAGACCTTCTGTCCTGGAGAAGCGCCTCTCTCAGGGTCTCATCCAGAGCTCCCCCTGAGTAGCTGTGCACCTCCAACACTCCCTAGAGGGAAACCTCACCAATGTAGGCAGACAAAGCTGCCTCTGGAGGAAATCTTATTCCCCATGTGACAGAATGGGCAGCTCACTACCTCCTGGGAACAGCAAGGGCTGTTTCATGGTGCACTGCAGGCATGATCCACACCCACCCCAGGGGGAGAGGGAAGCTGTGGGGCTGTGTGCAGTCACTTCTTCCGCTCAGTCACCCATCCCACAGCTGTGCCAGCGAAGCTATTGTCCTGGTCCCTACAGTGGGAAATCCCAGATCCAGCTGGAAACGACCAACCCATATAGTCCCAGGTGAGCCTCGGAGGTCTCAGAAACAAACAATAAAAAAAGGGGCTTTTCCTTATATCAAAGCACCAAGCAGATCTCACTTCCTGCCTCTACCAGCAAGTATCAGGGAGTTACTCAGCTGCTTCTCCTAGCTTTACCCACCAAAGGGGACCTCTGAGGCAAGTCGTGGGTCATTGGAGAGCAGGATGTGGGGCTGTGAACATGCCCCAGGGCACAAAGAAGCCGCAGAAGAAGAGGATGCCCCGGCCCTGCGAGGCCAGGCATGGAAATGAGCAGCAGGGAGAAGGGAGTTTGTTGACAGCACGAGATGACTGTGTTCCCCCAAAGCCCAGCCTGCTCCCAGCACCCCCACCCTGCGACTGCCACGCGGGCACCGAGGGGCTCCTGGAGAGCAGCACTGGGCGACGCTGCGGCCCGAAGTCACGGTGGTAGCCCGGCGTAAAACGTGCGGGGTCCCCCTCGCCCCAAGGCGGGCTCGGCTCGGGGGCCGCCGCGGCGCGGGGAGCCGGGCGGGGGGCGGCCGTGGGGGATCCATCTCCTTGAGGACACCTTAACGGCGGTGCCCGCGGGCGCCTCCCGCCACCCGCCCCGCTCGGCTCCTGCAGCTCCTCGCGGGGAAGCAGCTGACTCGGGGCGGCTGCCAGCGCTGCTGGCTGCTGGATCCGGCCGCAGCAACGTGCAACCCGACATGTAAACCGGGCAGGCCTATGCTAATGGCGGGGGGAGGGCGCTTGGCGCAGGGGCGAGGGGGACGGAGGTTNGAGGCCGGAGCACAGCCAGAAAATTCCCCCCCCCTCCGCCCCCTCGCTTCTCCATCACCACCTCCCTGCATCCATCTGCCTCCCCTCCTCCTCCTCCATTCATAAAATCCGGGCGGCAGTGCCACCTACCGTAGCGTGCGACGGCCAGCCTGCCGCTCCGCTCGGCCCGTGGGCAGCCCCCAACTCAGCCCCACCTGCCCCCGGCACCCAGCCGCACCCCCGACCCTTGCCCGCGGGTCCCGGCCCCGGCGCGAGCCCTCGTCCCAGCAGCGCCCCCAAAGCCCACACGAGACTTCCCACGAGGCAGAATGGCAATCCTGTCCTTGCCCTTAAAGCCAAAATGGGGTCTCTCCGGCCAGCCCTTCACACCAGCCTCAGGTGTGCCCCAGCTGTATTTGGGGTGGTCTCCTCGCCACCCTCGGGGTGAGCACAGCCGAGAGTTGAGCAGTCAGCCCCACCGCCACCTAACCTGCTGGAAATCAGAAGACAGAGACAGCAGTCTCCCCCTGTGCTGTCTGGTTTCCCACCCTTACGGAAACTCCCAGCTCGTGTTTTCAAGCACCTCCTTAAAACCACAAAGCCCTCTCTCGGCACGAGGGAGATAGAAGAGAGAAAAACCTGAGACAAGTCATGGGCCTTAGGTTTCAAAAAAAGAGACTCAAGTAGCACATACCCGCCAGGAGAAGGGTGAGTTAGCCGTCAGCCATAGTCCCTGCTCAGGAAGAAACCCTCAGGGCCAAGAAATGCCCTCCAGGAAGAGACTCTGAGGGGCAGCCCCTTTTCCTCGGCAATCCCTTTCCAACTCCCCGCTGGGGAGGGCTGACACTCCCACCGCCCTCTCCTTGTAGGTTGTATTCTCCCTCCTCAGTACACAATGGGGCAGTCGCTGGTTGGGTCTTATTCCATATCCCTTACCAGCACCCACAGGAATAAACTCCCCTTCCTTCCTTCCTTCCTTCCTTCCTTCCTTCCTTCCTTCCTTCCTTCCTTCCTTCCTTCCTTCCTTCCTCCCTCCCTTCCTTCCTTCCTCCCTGGTCAGCTAACATGGCAGTCCTCCACACCCCAGGAGGAAGTGAGCAGGGCAGCAGGGGCCAGACCTCCAGGCTCATGGGTGTGTGAGCAGAAGCAGCAATCTCTCTGGCCAAGTCTCCCCCCGGCAGCATTTCAGCGCACACCAGCCTCCCTCTCTCTCTGTTCACCACAGTTCCCCCCGTCAGGGTTAAAGCTCCAGTGGAGTAGGAGAAAGGGAAGGGGATGAATTTGGACAGGCCCAACAGAACCTGCAGGCAGGTCAGCATGTGCAATGCCTGTGCAGGTGGAAGACCTTGCGCTTGAAGCTGAATGGGGAACACTGAGCATCTCTATGGGGAAGAGAGAGAGGGAGGGAGGGAAGTAGGGAGGGAGAGAGGGAAAAAAATCTTGTGAGTGCAGAGTTTGCAAAATGAGCTGGTAGTAAATAGCTGGAGGATAGACAGCATCTCTGTACGTGAGGCGCAGCACGGAGAACTGCACCTGAGCGAGGCTGGGCCACTGCTCGCTCCAGCATCACACGTCACTCACTGATGCACCCTCCCCAGCCTCTTCTCTCTCCGCACAAGCTCCCCCGCCTCCACCACAAAAATGCAGTGAGAAAAATGGGTTCCCCTCCCACACTCAGTGCAGCCACAAAGCAGAGAGCTGGGAGAAGCACAATTGAATTTGATTCAAGGTCCAGCAGGTGCTTGCCAAGGGAGATTCAGCACCACGAACCTCCTGATCCCCTTTTCCTGCTGGGAACCCACAGCCCCTTGAGATCAGTGTCTCCCCATGCCCCTGCTCACTAGCTTTCTTCCCTGAGCAATGGCAGCCGTGTTTGCCAACACTCCCTGCTCGCTAGTGCTGCTATCCAAGGCCCTTTGTTCCCCTCATCGGGCAGCCTTCCTTTGCATTCCACAGCCAGAGGCTGAGGCCCAACACAACTCATCTCATCTGGGGTGCTCCAGACGGGAGACCACCAGCCTTCCCCTCCCCCCTCTGAAAGACCGGGCACAACTCACACAGCACCTGGAAAACGTATCTCCCTCCCTACATGGGAAAAGGAAGAGAAGCCATCCCTTCCCTGGAAAGAGGCGCGCTCAGCATGTCGGTGACAGTAAACCCTGGCCCTCATTTGCAGCTTTCCGGGTCGTGCTCCCCAGCCCGCCGGGATCGCTGGTCCCACGGGCGGCAGCCGGCGGTCCCGCAGCCGGGTTCCATGGGAAGGCAGGCCGGCACCCGCCTGACACCCTGTGGCCGCCTGCCGCCTTGCAGGGACGCGGACCGGCGTGGAGCGGGACAGGGATAGGGATGGGGATGGGGGTGGGGATGGGGGTGGGGATGCGGATGGGGATGGGGATGGGGATAGGGATGGAGCCCGTGGGGAGGCTGCGTGGGAGGGGGCACACAGGGTCTCTTAGCAGAGCAAAGCTGACAGGAGCAGGGAGAAACCACAGACTGGGCACATGCCTGACTCCTGCCACTCACTATGCAGGTATGAAATGCTACATACTTTAATAAAGCAGCACACACGTGTCCCAGCAGTTTCCATAAGTGCCCATGGATTCAGCCCAGCATGTCCAGGAGGAAAAGAATTTCAAGTTACTGCTAGCTGATGCCACAGGCTCATATGAGCGCACAAGACCTCTTGTATGGCAGCATGTGACAGCGGGGGCTGCTATAATAATGCCACAACAGATGAGAGGCTCCTAAGAACATCCATATGGGTTTCAAGCCCAGAGAATCCTCCCCACTGCACAGCAAGGCCCTTTCTCTGCTCCCCTCTGGTTTTACTCACCTCCTCAACAGAACGCTGAATTTCTACTTCCCAAAGCACAAGGGCTGGGGTCTCTGCAGGGGCTGGAGTAAAACATCCTTATTTGCACACCACCAGCCCCACAGGGTGCCCACTTGTTGCATCCACGTGTGAGGGTCACAGTGACCACGTGTGGCATATGTCCTACACAGGTCAGGATGGGGGACACACTCATGAAAGAGAGGAAACACCCTGTCAATTCCCATTGCTCAGACCTAAGCCTACAGCATGTCTGAGGCACCACCAGCAGCTATGCCACTGCAGGAGCCTAGCTCAGGGAAACTCCAGCAGCAGTTGCGGGTAGAGCTAGCACTCACCCTTCTTAGGGAAATGGGAGGAATGGCTCCATGTGGTGCCCCAGGGGAGTTAATGATCCTTAACACCCCTCTCTTTTGTCATCCCTGGAAAAGCTGCCAGTACACTGGGGGAAGGGGGAGTTGAAGGTGTTTTTCTTGAAAGCTAAGCCACCTTGGAGCAGACAGCCCTTACTTCAGATGATCTCCTAGGTAACCCAAATGAAGCCCTGCAACCTTGATAGAAAAGCTTGTCTCCATTTAGGAGCTTGTCTCCTGCCTGTCTTCTCCATTTTACAAAGCCCAATGGATGTCCCACCCTTACTCCTCTCAGGGCCTTGGAGAGAGTCCTCCAAACCCCACCAAGCATGGCGCATGGCTGCCAGCTTGATTCTCCTGCAGGAACATCAGCCATGCCCAGGGAGCTAGTGATCCCTGCTCACAGCATTCATTCCCGGCCTCCCCTGGGCATCCACAGTTCCACACACCTCTGCAGGGAGAAAGGCCCTGTCTTATTCCCAGGCCTTCTTGGGACAGAGCTTCCCCTTGCTGAGAGCCCATGGGCAGCAGGGCAGTGAGGCCATCAGCTGCTTTCTCTGCTCTGACTTTCTCTGGCTGCAGTTTGGAGAGATTTTGACCTGATATTCTGCCCCCTGCACATCCCTCTGGCTGGAGCCCAGCAGGAATAACTAGAGACATTCAGATGATGCATCGCAAGGGAACCATTTTAATTAAAAGTGATGCTTTGGTCAGCAGG
The DNA here is from genome assembly GCA_013400735.1 of Pomatostomus ruficeps. Lineage (NCBI taxonomy): Eukaryota > Metazoa > Chordata > Aves > Passeriformes > Timaliidae > Pomatostomus > Pomatostomus ruficeps. The sequence continues at coordinate 145,069 of VYZT01006014.1, forward strand.
GTGCAGAATTCTTTGGGGATATAGGGAGGAGAAGTGAGCTGGGTGAGTGATGTAGGGGAGAAAGATGTGCCTCGTCAGGGTTAGCTCTGAACTCAGCAGCTTTGCCAGGAAAGTGGGAAGTGGCAGGGTGAGCTGGTGCTTACTTCTCAGAGGCCTTACCATGGAGCTGGTGCTCTTGACAATGCTTAACAGTGTCCTGAAAGCCTGGTGCAAACTGGAGTGTTCCCTCCCCCAAACTCAGAGCATTTGCTGCTCCCTGAATACCAATCCCTTTCCTAGCAGAGAAGGAGGATGTCGGGGCACTATTTACAGATGTTTGGGGGTACACTGGCCTCATGTTGACTCTAGCTCTGCCAGAAAAGAAAGCTAAAACCTCATCAGGGCCCTGCACCAGGTGGATTAGTGCACCATAGAGGGGAGCCACTGCAGCCACAACCACCTCCGGTAGGTGGGAATCACCACAAGGCCTGATGTTCCTCTGCAAACTCAACTGCCATGTCCTCAGCTCTGGTGGAAGAAGGATCCATCACTGCCAGGAATGTGCTAAGGCCGGAAATTACTTGTGAGGGGGAGTAGAATTTGAGGAAGAATTAGGCAAGGGGATTCTCCTTCACATAGAAGTAAGGAATCCCCTGAGGTTGTGAGGCTTGAAAGAGGGCCAAGCCCTGGTGTCCATCCTAAAAAGCCTCTCTTAGGCTGGATTTCTAGCTAGAGCCTAGTCCACCCAGGGCAGTTGTGATCTTCCTGCCTTCACAGAGGATGCTCTGGAAAAAGCTCCCAGACACCAAACCATGTGATCCTAAATCGCCAGGAATGTGTTTCCATTCAAATACTTGCTAGGCCTGTTTTCTGCTCCTGGGACAGCCGTGGAAAACCACATCCAGGTCCTGCATGCTGCATCTGCCCACAGCCATACCCCTGGAGGAGGCAGAGGTGGAGCAGCCTCCGGCCTGGCACAGAGGCAGGTGTCATGATGGCGAGAAGCACCACACTTCTCTTCCAGCAAGGATGTGTCCCACCACCTTCCCACCTTGGCTAGCAGCAGCCTGGCCATGTCAAACCACAATTACATCCCAGGTAAATTGGGGCGCATTTCTAGCCTGCACTGCCAGTTGCTGTGAAGAGCCATAGCAAGAACAAGACAGAGGGAGCATGGCAGGAGGATGGGTGGCATAGGATGGAGGTGAGCCAGTTATGCCACTGGACCTTGGCAATGCCTGGTGAGACAGTGAGGAAAGGGTGGAGAGTGACTACGTGATGCTTCGCAGGGAGAACTGATCTTATTAATAAAAGCTGCTTCTTCCCAAGGCCTTGATAATCTCTCCTGCTGCAGATTATTTACAGCTGTGGAATTTAATACTCCAATGAACAAAGCGCTCTGAAGCACAGAGGGAGCAGGCAGACTGTTAACCCTTCTGCATGGCACCAGGGGCTTTCGGCTCAGGTTTGATGTCTCAATGCAGCTGAGCCACGGGTTGCCACAGCCCCATCAGATCTCAGCACCTATGAGGCCAGCGCCCAAGCCAGGCTAAGACTTGGTAGAACGTCAACCCAAAGCCCATTAAAACACTTGTATTCTCCTAATTAAAAAGGTAGGCCAGTGAGTAGTGCTTGGAGGCAGAACTTAGGCAGGGCTGGGGGGCTGTGCTGCCAGTGAGGTGCAGCTGCATTACACCACCAGGTAAGCACTTGACCTTACAGGTACTGTGTCAATAAACTCAGCCTCCAGGCTGAGGAGATTGTCAGCCCTAGCTAAGTTATCCACCCCTCAAGTTCAGTGGCAGGTGTGTGTGAAACTGAGTCAGCTAAGACCTGTGAGCCTTGCTGCAGGTCTGCAACACGGGTGGTGACACAGCTGTAGCACTACACTCATGCTGCCTTCCCTGGGACCAGAGAGCCCATGGCTAAAGTATATGCTTTAGTATATGCTCTGTAATGTAACCCTTCCTCAGATTGTCTTGAAATGTGGTGCATCTCAAGAGAAGAGCATAGGAACCACCAGACTTGGCTTATTGCCTGAATGGTTCCCTAAATATAGGTGATTTGGAGGGGGAAAGAATGGGGTGGGCCTGAGGCACAGCCTGGCAAAATCAGAGGTGAGAGGGATGTACAGGAAGGACAGGAAGGTTATTCGTATGGGCTTGTCCCACCAGTGCCTGGGCCTGGTTTGAGTCTATTCACTGCTGAATGGGATGGACACAAGATGGCAACTAGGGTAAGGGGTGGGCTGAGGGATGGAGAAAGAAAGGCAAACACCAGCCTCACTTGCATGCTAGAATCCACTGACCACCCCATAATAAAGTGACAGAATTTGCAGCCATAAATGCAGCCTGGGTTTGATCTACACCTCTCTTAGCATGCCTAAACTTCAGACATTCCCTAAGGACCACACAAATTGTTGGTCCAGTTCTGCACAGCATCATTTAAAGGGAAACAGCAGCATCCCTAACCATAAACTAGGTAACTATAATCTCTAAACATTATAAACAGCCCCTATCCACCCCACCTAGTTCATGTAGGAAAAAGTAGAATTCACATGGGATCTGTTGTCCCCTCAGTCAGTAAAAGCTGGGCTGCTGAAGTGCAGGAAACACAGAGCTTGTGCACCAACTCAGGAGTCCCTTGGGGTGGTAGTCCCTTTATATCTCAGCAGCACCCAGCCTTTGCACAGCACCAGAGCAGCCTAGAATACCTGTCCTAAAACTCAGTATATGCCTCCCAGGTTATGCAGCCCCTTTACTCTTAATTTGAACCCCTCTCCCTACAGTCCCTACATCTTTGCCCTGTGATGCCATCTGCCAAGGATTTCTCAGGACTCTTCCCCATCCTTCAACCACCTCAAAAGGAACAGCTGGAGGTTGTAGAAGTGAGTTTAGCTCAGCTTCAGGTGGTCCAAAATTTGCATGGGACAGCCCATTAATTCTGCATTTCCCCATTCTTAAAGTCTTAAGGTTTGTTCAACTTCCTGCAGAAACGCAAGGTACTACTGCCTGCCAGCCACCACTCTGCATTGGCAGTCTTTAGTCCTTGAGTTTTCCTGTAAGCAATGCAGGCTGGCAAAGCAGAGACACCAGCAGTGAAGAGAGCACAGAGAGTAGGGGAAGGGTGGATCCTGCCCCACAGAGCCTGATGGGTGTTTGGAGATCCTCCCCTACAGGGAGGACAGCCTGGCTTCCCTCTCCCCCAGGTTCCACTGCCTGACCTGTCAAGCCTTCATGAGGGAACTGCCTCTGCAGGGCTGGATTTGATGTCCTGGAGCTCCCCATGTCCTCAGCCCACCCCACTGCAGGTGAGGCCTTCTGGGAACCTATTTTTCCTCCAAAAGGCAGAGCCAAGACAAAGTGTTGGACTTGTGAAGCCAACTATTAAACCAGCTATTTGCTGATGTTAGCATTATGAAACACAGATTGGAGGCTTCCTGGAGCTGTCTAGAGCCTCTGGAAGAATGTACAAGAGCCAAGCATCAGGCTCAGGAAACAAGGGCAAAGATAACATCTACCATCCTACCACTTGCTCTCCTCACTTTATCTACTTCTCCAAGTAAAGAGTTTTCTGCCTCCAGTGAACTGGAGCCTTTCCTACCCTTCTTCAGACACCCACGGGGAATCTCAAGCCTCATTTTGAAGAGGAAAGTAAACATGATTAGGAACAAAGTTCAGGTGGCTGGGCAGCACACAACCATTGTCTTTGCTCCAATCAAGCACAAATACAAAACCCCAAAAGCTCATCCTGCAGAAGTAATAGGCCCTCCTGCACTGGAGATGGGTACCACCTTCCCAAGCCTCCTGTGCGTCCCAGGTAGATGCCTGGGGCAAAGTTGAAAAGTCAGGACAAAACAGCACCTGAGGGCCCTAGGCAGAGCTCCCCTAGGGATGGCCTGAAGCACAAGAGTAAAAAAGACATTCTGGCCTGTTCAGCTTTTGCCATCCCTGGTGAACCTAGAGTGTTCTGCTGTTGTCAGTGCCTCCAGGGAGCTGCTACTGGGCCATCAGAGTGGACTGGGCATCACTCACCCCACTGTCCCTTTCTCTGGCCCATCCCAACATGTGGTGCCTGTTTGAGTGAGCAGGATCAGGTCTGGCAGGACTAGGACATCAGGGAACACCTGAGCTCTTCCTATCCCCTGAGTGCAGTGGGTGAAACACACTCGCCAGTAGTACATGCCATCCCTAATGCCTGACTGCTGCTCTCCCAATCCACAAAATGTTACTCATTTTGGAGCCAAGAAGGAACCACCATGACTTCCAATCACTGCATCACATTGCCCCAGAAATGTGAGGAAGATTTACCTCATCCAGGGTCAGCATCCAGTCTTACAAGCTAGAGCAGCAAATCCTTTAACCCCAAGAGATGTATCTAATACAGGAAACCACATTGGGCTGCCATAGTCACAACTGGGGGCCATCAGATGAGGACATTTTTGTCCACATACAGGCCTTGGGCCCAGGGAATAGTCACCAGTGCCCCTCACACTCCACATCCATAGCCATGGCTATGAAGAGCAGTTTATTTGAGCTAGAGAGTGAGCAGGATCTGGGGCACAGCCTTGTATCAAAAGACCTTGGATGTTCTTCACAGGCTCTGCCCTAGTCCATGTTGGACCTTGGGGCTTGCATGTTTATTTTTAAAGAACTGCATTAGGTTCATGGAGTTTACAGCCTTCAGACATTTGCAAAGCAAGCTCATATTTCCAAGGCCCAAGGGACAGCCTGTCTTTGGCATCTATGCCACAATAACTGGGCACATCTTCCCAGTCTTCTGGGGAGGGTGTGTGTACTATTCACACTGAGCACACTCACTGTAGCCAGCATGGAGGTGAGCATCCAGATTCATTTTGAGATCTGTTAAGCAGTGAAGCCCTGGAGCAATGAATTTCATGCGGCAGTTTGTGTTTTGAGTGAAAGGAAAAATGAAAAAAAGGTAATTTTATTTCCTCCGACAGCCTATTTGATTGAACACTGCCTCTACTGCACTCTCAGAGAGGGTGAATGGATTTCTGATGTGTTTTCTCCCCATCCTTCTTTTAATCCTTCTGTCATGAGCCCTCATTAATCTTTCTTCTTTCCAGGCTAGACACTCCTGAACTTTCCAATTCTATTTTCTTGTTAGAGGGTGCATCTGCGACAGGCCTAGGAAAATTTCCATCCTCTATCCCTAACAGCTTCTGAGATAAAGCTGATCAGCCTGGCATGCTCACTTGAGCCTCCACCACTGCAACGGCATTCAGACTAGATTCAGTGTCATTCACCACCCCATTTCTTATGCTGTAGAACAGGAGAAACTACTCAGAAAATGAGCTGGCAAGGCTGTAGTTGGTGCTAACACACTCAGGGGAGAGCCCTTTGGGCAGCAACCACACAAGCTTCAACCTTGGGGCTCTGCCCTGGCAGCAGTGCCAAGCCCATCCCCCTTCCCTCACTCCCAATTCTTTGCCCCCTCTAGTCCCTCTGCATTTCCCAGTCCAAGGGTCCAGCCCATAGAGTTTTCCTGATGGACACTCTCCCCCTGTCCTTGTCTATCTTGAACAGTAGCTGCAGCATATAAACAAGTGTCCAGCTGTTGCCTTGTCCTCTTTGCTCTTCCTGGGTCATGTCAATCCTAAAGAGCACAGGCACACTCAAATGTGATGCAGACACTTTAAAAAACGACAGCCCTCACCCATCTCATCAGAAGGGCTCAGCAGGGTCCTGCCTCTGCTTCTGTGTGCAGCGAGGTGGAAAATGCTGCTCAGCCTGCAAATCTGAGGCTTGGCATGCCTTTCCCTCAGGGAAGGAGATTTGGCATCTGCCTCTAGACGAAAGACCCTGGCAAGGAGTGACAAATGCATTCTGAGGGGTTGTTTTGCATCAGGAGAGTGGCCCAGCTCAGGGCTTCACAAGAGAGCCAGGCTGTGCCTCCCAGCTGCCCACCCGACTCCTATTTTGCAGCCCCCTGCAATCCAGAAGCCAGCATCCTGCTGCTGCTCCTCCTCTTCCCAACCAGCTGCCAGCCCCACGGGAATCAGAATGCTGCTTTGCAGACCTGTCTTCCCAGTGATTTTCCTAGCCCAGCACGCCCTCACCGAAGCATTAAAGCTGACCCAGACGCCCCTGGTCACTCAACAACCTTCTATGGAGACAGGGCTCAAAAGCAGTCTGAGTTCCCTGGCTCTCACCGGGTCTTTCCTCGACGGAGCGGGTCAGGCTCGGTGCCCCCAGAACCTTCCCCGGCCGGCCGGAGCTGCGCTGCTCTGCTGCGGGCCGGCGGCTGTGGAACGTGCTGACCGAGGGAGATTTTGTGTGCCGCGATTCCGTGTGGCCAGTCAGGCTTACGGGCCCGCGGAGCGCGGGGCAGGCTGCCGGGCACACCGTCACGCCCACATTGCCATCAGGCTGCCGGGCACACCATCACGCCCACATTGCCACCTAGCCTCCCGCTCGGGGATGTGCAGCTCACCGCCCTCAGCCCTGCCAGCCGGGAGAGGCGTCCAGTCTCCGGCTACATCATCCCCAGTGCGGCTGAGGTTTCAGCTCTCTCCCCCTCCTCCCGGCCCCCAAAGTCACCAGCTGCCTCCCCCAGCTCTGGGGTCCATCCACCCTGCTGGCACAGGGCCACTAGACGGGGCCGCCTGTCTCCCAGCCTGTCTCCAAGCAGATGGAAGACATCAGCTCCCTGCTGCATCCTTCCACGATAATCTGTCGTGCCCGCTTCCTTTCAGGGACACCTCTTCTGACAGCCAGTAAATCCCCAGTGCTCGCCTGCCTTTTTCCAGACCCCAGCCCTCACCCAGAAAGCCTCATCACATGTCTTTCGTGGGCAAGCATCTTTCAAAAGGCCATCTCTCCCAAAGCACGCAGAATGCCCTAGAAAAAGACACCTCTTCCCCAACTCCAATGGAAGAGTGTCTGGGCACAAAGTCCCCACCATCACCAGACAAATAGGCACCCTCTTGGGAGCTTCAGTGGATGCAAATCCTATATCCAAACACACAGGAATGTACACTAACCCAAGGACCCAGTCAGAACTGACTGGGGGGCACATTTGTAATGAAGCAAGAAGACCCCAGGAGGACTCTGCCTTTGGCTTCCCCTTCCCTTTGCAGCAGGTGACAGCTCCCCCAGAACTCTTCCTAAGCATGTCACGCTAGAAATTTTTTTCATTTACTATATAAAATCATGTTAAAGGCAGAATAATAAACAGGGACCAGGGGAGAGAACAACCTTCTGACAGCAGTGAAGATAGGAAGCATTTTGGTTTTTCTTCCCTCCTCTGAGGGAATTATTCTACCTGCTTGCAGCCATCCATTAAGAAAAGGACCTGCAGGAAGAACTGCTACACAGAGAGGAAATCACATCTGCTTTCCTAGTAGCATGGATGCAAAAGGAAAAGCCTCCCATTTGGAGAGAGTTAAGCCTCTGTGGATCCCAAAAGATGCCACAAGCCAGAGCCCAGGAAACCCAGCAGCTGCTCCCACGACACCACTGGCTCGCTGCTCAGAAGGCTCTGGAACAGAGGAGAATGCAGCCTGGAAGTTGAGAACAAGCAGGTATTATCCCCTGTGCCAAAACAAAATAGGGGACCTGGAAATGAGGGTCCTAGAGCAGAGCCTGCTCAAACGAAAAGACGGAGAGCCTGGAGAACCCACATCAGCCTGAGCAAGGCCCCATCCACCTGCCCGTGTCTGCACAGGCTCTGCAGCCAGAGCAGCAGGGGCTGAACATCCTGCAGCCATGGTAGGGCCCACATCAGTGGGATGGGTGGGAGCAGGCTATGGGCTCATCCACAAGCCTGACCCTTTCCCTTCAGAGATACTGCTACAGGTAGCATCTGGAATTTGCCAAGCACATGTCAACATAGGCCATGGATTTCTGCTGAGACTATATTCCTCATCAGGGAAGACAGGTAAAAACTGCAGGAGACACACTATGGGATATGCTTAGCTTAGTTGTCTGCATGTCTGCTTATTAAGCTCTGAGATTAAGGATTTAGTTCCACATGTATCAGTTTACTTAGAACTAAAGCATCACTTCACATTTTAATCTCAAGTATGCTGCATTGTCTTGCCTGCTTCCTCTCGTGCCCTCTCCCCATGACCTCTTCCTCAGCAAAATACCAGAAAGTTATTAGCAAATATTCTGTGAAATGTTTAATATCCAAACAGCAGGGTCTGGGCATCCCATGAGAGATTCATAGCCCCTATGGTGAGGACAAGAAAAACAAGGATTGTTTGCAGGCACCCAGGTCCTGCTGGTTGATGCTTTGAGGCTGGAGTTGTTGCCAAGCAAAAATCTCACAGTAAAGTGTCCCTTCAGACAAGTTATAAACCAGGCTAGGGGGGACTGAGGTATTTAGCTTGGGATGAACCCTGCTTCAACTCTAGCCACAGACTGTGCACAGAAACAAAACACCCTGTACATGTGCTATTTCAAATTCTATTTTTCAGGACAGTGTTAGTGGAAGTCATCTTCCTCTTCTGTTCTCAAAAGGATTTACATTGAGGAAGGCTGAGCTACTTCTGTCTGCAAGAAGGCCAGACTGACCTGTCAACTGGTTTATGATTAAAAAATTGTAAAAGGATTTGTTTATGTTTTTATCAGGGTTAGAGGAGTTTCAAAGGTTGCAGGTTTTCTAAAGCAAGATCACAGAGCTATTAAGTGGCATAAACACTTTCCCTAAAAATACTTAAAAGCATATAACCTTTTTCTACTCAAAATATGACCCTGAAACAAATTTAAGCAGAAAAAAAAGGCAATGGACAATGTCTGAGACGTCAGGCTGTGCCATGCCCTTGTGACACAGAAGCAAACCCCACCCAAGGGAGGGAGGCCAATCACACATCGCTGTGACTGCCACGCAGAGTTCACTCACTGTCCCACTCGGCAAAATGGCATAAACATCTCCAAGCACACAGAGCTCCTCCTGGAAGTTGACTGCATTCAGATAGACTGGAAACACTGACTTCAGCCAGGCGGGCATCTTCTCTACTGCTCTGCCATTGGGCGGACACCTATGGAGGAGGCAGGCCCCGGGCTTAAAGGCAATGCCCACGGGGCTCAGAGGACTTGGAGCAGCAGACCCAACATTCCCTGGCCCGTGGACAATAGCAAACAAGGAACATGCTGCCAGCAGCGGATGATTCTGCTTTGCAACAGAACTGAGTTCATAGGGAAGTTTTACCTAGTGGGACAGTGCCATTACTTAAAGGTTAATATTGAAATCAAACCTCAAGTATAATCTTTTGTGTGTTACCTGGAGTAATGGAGTTTGAGGGGATCCAGGGCTCACTTTTTCCAGGGACAATGTGGATTTCACAGTGGGGACCATGGGGCAGATACATCTGCAAGGAGTAACTGGAATGTGCAATAGCTCAGTGCTGCATTTGTTAGGTCTTCACACTGAGGCAATGCAGAGCCAAAGTAAAGAGCTTTCCCAGCATAACAGGAAGGGGAGTCAGAAGGGCAAGGAGCAGCCACTCACCACTACCACCACACCTGTGAGGAACTGGCTGAAGGGCCTGAAGCTGGCGAGACTCTTGCTGGCTGCATCCCCTGCACCCTCTTCCCCAGCACTGCTTTGTCCAGGAGTGCTCTGCACTGACATCCCTTTACCAGCCATGAGCATCAAGTTTCTCTGCTCAGCTCCATAAAAACACAGCTGTTTGTCTCCTGGATCCCAACTGGTCCTGAAAGCAACACAGCAACATTTGCCATTGCTGTGCCTAAATTTAGGAAACTGGACAAGAGCCAGCCTCACCAATGGCTCATCAAAGACAATGTCCACCAATAGTCCCGAGAAGCAGTCCAAAAGGAAACTTCTGTGGATCTTTCAGTCTGAACCCAGCCCTTGCATTAATCAGGGAACACAATTTTCAGAGGTTGATCAGGTGGAGAGCACAGGATGCATCTCAGCTCCCCCTTCAGCTCCCCTTCCTACTTCTGCTTCCCAATCTCTGGTATGCCCTGTTCAAGCACACAGCACTGAAGCTGCAGGCCACCATGCCCTCCTGATTCTGACTGCTCCTAAATACTTCTCTTAGGCAAACACAGAAACCAGTCTTTTACATGAATATGCCCAAGGCATCCATAGTTCATTATGTATCTCTCCTACTTTATAGTGAATCCATTTTGTAGGCCCAGTATCACTGGGCCAGGGACTGAGTCTTGCTCCTGGGGAACTGGGAAAAGCAGAAATAGGGAAAGAGAGCATATGCAATACAGGAGAAGGATTTTTATGTTCTCATTTTAATGACAGACCAGATTAACAACACAGGAGGAGTAAGGGTGAAGGACCATTACCCAAACATACTGCAGATGTTCTGTGAAATAAATCCACCTTGTTTTGGAGAAAAAGAAACTATTTCAATATTTAAATTAGTTGCTTGCAATTCTTAGAAGGGAAGAGAGATTCTTGATGAACATCAACCTTTTCGTGTTTCACCAGTTTCTGGAAAAGGATCAAGGAACAGCTACTGTAAGAAAGGATATAAAAGGATTGCTGAAGATCTCTCTTAGCATTTATACAAAGTTGCGGGCAATGGCCAATACTTTGGAGAACTCGCCTTCTCTTTTTCGCAGTGTATAGGGTATGGGTGTTTTTATTCTAGTCCCTATTGGATTTCCATTATCTTCTATGAGCACCACATTGTTGGAATCAAATCTAGGCATCATGGTGGGGCCAGGCATCTTGTGCCCTACAATTAAAGCCTTCTTCTTTTCTCCTTTGATAGCCAGAAGGATCTTATCTCCGACTTTGCCAACTCCAGTCTTGTTATACACATGGATACATTTTGGTGGCCGGTGGTACGGTGTGTTCCCCAAGGTGCTGTTGTCCACCACTCGCACGCGGGTCAGTTTCTGTATTGCTCGGCATGCTTCAGTGATGCTACCAAAAGACAGGAGAGAATGAGAGACAAATCTCCTCAATAATCCTTGGGGAGCCAAGGCAGACCCAGCATAGAAGCTTGTCATTACACAAACCACTCTGAAGGTGCCAGCAACAAATACATATTGTATAAGTGACCCACTGATTGTATTCAATGTGCTCTTTGAAAGCCAAATGCTACTTTGGGCTTTGCACACTCTTCACTAAATGTCAAACATAGAAGACCTTTCTACTCGGAAACACAACTAAAAGATGGCATGAAGAGTGCCTTGCATTTCATGGGCTTTTTAACTGCAGATGATCCAACTTCAATCTACAAGCAAAAAAATGTACTTACTTCTGTTTCAAGCAGCCTGCAGGAAGCTAAAACTCAAGTCAGGCTCTTTCAATCTTGCACACAGTTCCCAGCAATAAGGACTTTTATGTCCAACCTTCCTTTCAGTGAAGTCTGTGAGTCTCCCAGTTTATTCTGCTCTCAGTAAGACCTCTGAGGTCCTGCTATGGCTAAGCTGTCCCCAATTAGAATCTAAGAGATCACCACCTTCCCCACATGGAATAAATCCAGTCTCTTTTGTATGTTTGCTTTATGAGAATAAGAAACAAACTGCTAAAAAACAATACTAAGTTGTTTAGGTCTGACTTCGAATATACTTGGGAACAGCAGGAACATACTCCCTTACAAAAACTACTATGCTTTTATTCAGTGAGCTCAAACTCAAGTGATTTGTTGCATGTCTTCAAAGGACACCCAAACACAGACCATTGGAAAAGCAGGAAGATCCTTTCTGCTGCTAAACTGCTTTGCAGTGAGGTACTAGAAACATGCTGGCCAGAGGTGCAGGAATGTCAACCTGCTGCCAGCTGAACTACTCAGTGACAGCATATGGAAGCAACCTAACCATTCATCTTGTTTTTCAGAGCAGAAGTGTGTAAGGTAAATAGGGACCATCATCCCTTCTTGAAGAGGAAGGGCCTGTATTTGCAAAGCTACCTAAAAGATGAGCATGCACACCAAATATGGTGTGGATGGACATCAGCTGAAGCAGGTATTTTTACATGTGGGGAAAGAAGGCTGGTGGAGTCAGTCTACATTAGTCCAGCTGCTCCAGAGGTCAAGCATTGCCTTTCAAGATCTGTTTCCCACAGCAGAGGCCTACCTTAGCTTTCCTCTCTTTCTCAGAAGTCACTAATCTCTGCAAGCAGCCACCCTCTCCCATCCTATCCTCTGGCAGGGACTGTGGTACACCACACTCTCTCTCCTCTGCCCACCATCTGTGGCTGCACAACAGGGAAGGCAGAAGGGAGGAGGCTGAAAAAAGAGAAGTGTTATCACAGAAAGGAGCAGGGAAAACCTCAGCGGGACCAAGCGCACAATACAGCAGCAGCAAACATATAAACGTGACTGTCCAGGAAGCAGTAGACAAGGATAACTGCACTAGGAGAATTTTTTCTTTCCCTTTTTTCTTCATTTCTGCCATAGTCTTGGAGCAATATGCTGCCGCAATACCCCCAGCTAGGATACTGGGCTCCCGCCCGTGGTTTCAGGGACTGGCTGGGCTGCTCCAGGCGCTGGAGGGCTGGCGAAGGTCCTGTAGGGGTTCGCGTAACCCACTGGTGGTCCAGCATGCCGTGGAAGGAGAGATGAGGTGGAGGGGCTTCCCAAGGTGTTTTATTCAGGCACCGGGTTCATGCCGGCAAGCACCAGCACGGCGTTTCACAGTTACATATATACCATCGCAAGGGGGCGGGGTTGGGGGGTACAAAACATCCTGTGGTGTACGGATGCGGGGTTTGAATTTGGCGGGCTTGCAGCGGATTGGGGAATACAGAGCCTTCCCAGGGGAGAAACCAAATACCGGGGGAGGAAGGGAGGAGATGGCAGTGCCTGGCCATGGGGGAAACCGAAACCTGGCCATAGCACACCACAATACCCCACAAAGAAAAGGCCTCCCCATTAAGACTTTTGAAGTCCTGCTCACCTCTATGGAGGGACTGGACTTCACGTCACTCTCATAGTCACTTACATATTCTTTAAATGTATACTGGCCAATGCTCTCATGCAGCCCACTTACAGAGAAATCCAGGAAGAACCGGATACCTCCTCGAGATAGCTCCCAGGACTATCACACAACCTAGCCCTGAGCATTGTCTTAATCCCTTCTCTAGACTACAGTCTGGGGAAGGACTATTCTTATCCTTTAAACTGAAGCCCTGACCCTTCAAAGAGCTACAGAGATTCCCCATATTGGCAGAGTGTACTGTGGGATTAAGCTCTAAGCTTTGTGCAAGGCATTGTAAAATATGAAGTCCATAAATTTAAAACTTTAAATGCCTAGAGCCTGGAACAGGAAATGAAAGAAAAATAACAAAATAAACACTGTTAAAGTATGAGAAAGTGATTTTTCAGATTATTTTTATTCTAAATAACTTAAATGATAAACTCTTGAATAATTTTAAGCATTGTAATTGGCTCTGCATCAGCAGGGGCTCGCAGTTGGATTTTTTGCACTGGCATGAGAAACACAGACACTTTCAAGTTCTGCTTGCTGACCCATGTATCGCTGTCAAAGGCCTAAAAGTCTCCTTACATGCATATGAAAATGCAGAGTTCAGACTGCCAGAAACCTGAAAATGGAGAGTCTGGGCTCACTTTTCAACCTATGAAAGGACAACGGTGAGATTTTTTTTTCACTATATTATCCTTTTGAATTACAAATGCTAAATCTTATTTTTGATCTACTTAACAGCATGCATCTCTTTCAATCATGAAATGAAACATTCTGAAGAAAACAAAAGCAAAATTTGAAAGTTACCTGAACTGTCTTTGGAATACTGCACTGCTTAGATGTGTTAAAGATAAACCAAATCGTCTGTTCAAGAGAGCCATTTGGTAACCAACCCTGCATAAGAAACAAAAGAACTATTAACTCTGGAAAATGGACAGAATTTGGTTTGTTTTCTTTCCTTTACAAGAATCACACACTAGGGCCTGAGCAACTATTTGGATGCTGCAATCCACAGGACACAGAGTGGTAGCAGCGTCTGCAGCACACTACAAACAGATCTACAACCCCTGCCTGAATTCAAGAGGCAATGTAATTCGGTCACATATACTACAAAGCTGGATTCAGTATCACTGCATTACAGTTTCCTACACGCAGAGGTAAGTGCCCTTCTGTGTGCACTGTGAATCACGTAACAAGAAGCAAGTTTGGGAATTTCAGACATAAACTGGTTTAGAGGCTGCAGAGCCCAGTAAAAGCCATCATGGTTACTTGTAAAAGCTACCAAGGTTACCTACAAAACCAAGCAAAAAGCCAATTAATCTACAGACTGGCATCACAGCTTCAGGAAACAATTTGTCAGACAAGAAACAAGTCAGAGCTCTATGGGTGAGGGCATACTCTCTCTTAGCATACACAGGTATTAAGCAGCCTCTGTGTAGAGACCAAGTTACACCACTGCCAATCCTGCCCAGTTCAGGCTGCCCAGGGAAAAAGAGCTCCCTGTAACTTTACAGTGCTGGATCAACGCTGCTGTACATCACCCTGACTGCAGCAAAGCTGGGTTACAAGGGTAACCTCTGACTGAGAACTACACCCTCTTCCCTGCCTACGTCTGTGGCAGTTCCCTAACCTCATTCTGTCAGACTGATGGGGACCAGCTTGCATGAGCAGTCACAAAGGCTTATCTAAACCCAGATCACTTTTCCAAAGATCATTAGGGAGTGATGACCCAGGTGGTCATGCCGGTAGATCCAAGAGAAGGGAGGAAACAACACAGACCTAGTGCCAGCCGTCTTTCAGGCCAGCTCAGGTACAGCTAAGACTTTCCACCTGACTGCAACTACTGCCATGTGACATTGCTTGCAGTGACCTTGGCAGTGCAACCAACACGTGCTCTGTTTCTCTCCTTTCTAAAGCAAACACTGAAAATCCATTGACCTCATCTCTCTCTCTGACAGTTCTGATGAGTTTTGGGCCAAACTATAGTAATACATTGTCAAGCCATTTTTTAAACTTTTATTTTAAAAATAAAGCTGACTTAAGTTCTCGAGGGAGAAAAAAATACCCACAGAGCCTTCCAAAAGACAATGCCACAGCTCTTATTACAACCAAGTAAAGTCCAACTTAAATCTTCACTCCCTCATTTATTTTTTTTTTCTCCAATACGTTTAATTATTTGGGGAAATATGTAAGTTTCAGGGTTTGCAGATGTTCTACAGAGCAAGTGTTACCTAAATGGATGATGAGAGGCACAGGACATTCACCATAGCAGTTTTGAGAGGTGCTACCTGAGCAAAGCACAGGTGGCAAATCTACAGGCAGGTTTGGAAGAGAACAGCAACAGCCAAAGCTTACATTTATTTACTAAAAAAAAAAAAAAGAAGCCACTTTTCTATGGGGAGGATGATCATCAAATGAGTAGAGGGCTTGCCCGCACTGTCCCTTCTCTGAAACAAGGCTCCAAAAAGGCTGTGTTTATGCCACATCTCCTTACCTAGCTGTGTGATCCTAATGACAGCAAGGCCCTGTGGCATTTACAGCGCTGTTGGCAATCAAGGTCCAATACCTGCCCTTGCTGCTGCTCAGATTTCTAAGCAAGTTCAACTACGTCGACTTGCTCTAAGTCGACCGTCTGCCTGTGTTCTGTTCTGCATGTAGGTGTGCTGTCTCCCCATGTGAAATTCAAACTCGGTGGGTAATAAGGCTCCTACTTCCTCCAGAATCACACTTAGCCTTCGGATCCCTCTACAAAACCCAAACAAGCAGCAGCAAGTTGCCCTCCCTGTTGTCTTTGATGGACATGTCTTGGGGAGTCCAGATGCCACTGTCACCCCCATCTCTATCTTCCTGGCAGGCATGGTAGCTTTGGTGGCCAGAGAAGGTGCATCTGCTCATCCTCACCACTACCAATACGAGAGGTCTGCGGCCTCATGACAAGGCAGGCACAGGTGCAGGCTCTGCCTGCTGTCAAAGGGACAGGACCATCAGGATCAGCAGAGCCAGATGTGCTTAAAGCATATCTAAAATGTGGTGAAGTGCTGCCTAAACTCTGAACTCACTCATCGCTCCTGGGAGAAGGCACTGTTTGTTTCTACCCCGTGGCAGAAGTGAAGGTTTAAAGTTACAAAAACTACCAGCAGAAGCATCAACAGCATTAAGTGTCCAAGAACTGTTTATTTTTCCAGATGATTCAGTATCCCCTTCTTAGCTAAGAATTGTTCCTCAGCACATTAAGATGTGTCACAAGCGATGAAATTTTGCATGATTGATTATTTCACTTGAAGCATCCTGTTAGCAACTGTGTAAACATGAGGGATGCTTCCAATTAGCAGGAAGGGTCAGGGTGGAGGGACAAGAAGAATGCATCTGTGGCATGAAGTACAGCATTCAAGGGTGCAAGTGTGTTCACAAAGAGTGAATCACAACTTCAGCTATTGTAACATGCCAGTTTCCTTTCTAGAAAGGAACAGCTAATAGTCTGGGTCTGTCTCCAGGTGCTCTTCAACCAGACCCAGTCCCAATTTGATCCCTCTGTGGCTGTGAACTTCATCTCTCCTACCCTCAGTTTCCCCCTGTGGAGCTGCTAATTGCTAAACAGCTAAACTTCGAATGGCACAGAAGCCATTCACTCTGCCACACTTGGTGCTGCCACACAAACACTCCAAGTTGGTGCCAAAATTGAAGAGCTGCCATAAATCGATGACAGCCGTCAGTCCCAGGGCTCCCAGCACTGTTCTCCTTCCCAGCACACGTTGCCTCACACCAGTGGGCCTTAAAAAGGCTCAGAGGAAGCTGCACTTAGGCACGGGGAATGCATGTGATCCTAGTTTGCTTCTGAAGGTGGCTCTCCCCAGGTCATCAGGTTTCAGCGCTCAGAGGTCTGTGGGAAGAGTAATCTCATAACCCTCAAGCACAGGAAAATTTGTAGGAATTCCCAGAAGTCTGCCATCGGTACTG
Source organism: Pomatostomus ruficeps (assembly GCA_013400735.1). NCBI lineage: Eukaryota > Metazoa > Chordata > Aves > Passeriformes > Timaliidae > Pomatostomus > Pomatostomus ruficeps. The sequence goes on from VYZT01006014.1 coordinate 161,892, forward strand.
CCCAACTGACACGGGCAGCAGTGCACTCCACAATACCCTGGACAGGTACTGTCCACTTGCTTAGTACTTAGGCACTAATACACTCTTGACCAAGGATTTATCTTTGAAGGGACTTTTGGAGGTCATCTAGCCCAATGTCCTGCTCAAGCAGGATTAATTTCCAGGTTTTTCATGCTAGGCAAGAGCAGTACTTAAACAGACACTCTCCTAAAATGAGAGGCCTAACACAAAGGCAACTATTAATATAACACTGACCACTCATAGCTGCACCAAAGCAGCAATAAACAACCATACAGAGGAATCTCTTGCCTTTTCTACCCTGCCGCCCCGAATTTCTAGTACTGCCTCTATCTCATGAAAATCACAGTTAAGGAGATACTTTGTACCTCTCCACATACCTGTTAAAAGTTATCACAGACCTCAGACAAAAGCTCAAAGTAAGATTCAGAAAAAGGGTGAGGAATTTGTTCATCAAATATTCACTAAAATGACCCTATTTCCATTTCACTGAATTACTTTTGAGCATGCAATAACCTGCTACTGCAAACACTCTTCTCAAGGGCCCTTCAGCCTTACCGCATTCAATGCAAAAGACCGACATCAAATTCCAACACTGCACAACAAAGAAACTCTTCACCACTTATAAAGGTCTGGAAGTTATTTACCCACTGCACCATTTTCAAGGGCTGTAGTAATCACCTTCACTGGTTTTCCTTGATGCTAAAGAACTAACTTACATTTACTGCAATCTTGAGAGGCTTTTGAATGGAGAAATTCTGGAAGATTTCATCTCAGCTAATAAAATTGGAAAACACAGAAAATACATGTACAGTATTATCATGAAATGCATGTAAACACAGGAGTAGATCACCTCAGGGAACTGATACAAAGCAAGGACATCTGCCAGATAAGGAGGACAGGATTGCGTAATCACTTTGAATGAACATCAGGGCACACAGTACCAGGAAAGGAAGCCCTGTGTCCCCCCAACATACTTCCATCACCTCCCTTACGATGGCTTTAGCATTTATGTAAATCAGTCACGGTTTTCAGCTAGCTCAGTTTCCTGATCTAACTCAACCTGAAGGCACATGAACACTGCTGCAATGGGATGTGGCACAACACAAGCCTGCGACTTTTTTCACTGCCAACCTAGACTTAAGTGGTGACAGTAACTCCAAAGAAACTTCGCGAGATTTGGACAAGAAAAGGATCTCTTGTCGTTTCAGCAAAAACACCAGTGTGCTTCACAAGAATGGTCTGCCTGAACCTGCACTACTAATACAGCCATGGGAGCACTGAAAAGGTCTGCATCTGAACACTCCAGAAGCCAGTGCAACAGCTTTGACCAAGTTCTTATTAGTGGTGTATACCCAAGAAACAGTCAAGGTACTATTCTTACCTTGCCTGTACCATTCTTACCTTGCCCATAAATGTAATTTAAAAGAATGCTGTTACCTAGCAATCCAGTATTACTTTCCTTTTCAATCACAAGTTTTGGAACTAATCCCTGCTCCCTATATTCCCAAGATCTGCAATTCCATAATCATTCAGCTATTCCTTTTCCTTCTTTCTGTTAGCAACAGATCCACACAGACAGGCCCCATGGAAAACCAATGGATGTTACAAAGCAAATGCTGAGGCCAAGTACCCAAAGCCTCCTGTCATAGCCAAAGAAACCAGGTAAAAATATTCTTCACTTTTACAGTAGTGATCTGATCTGCACAGTCAAACAGTGGGGACCAACATCACCTTCATTCTTTCAAAAGATCAAAACACACATGCTCCAGGCATCATAAAGATTTGAACTGCATCTGTCATCCATCATTAAATCACAGGAAATAAACCCAAGATAGTACACACAACGCAAATGCCTAAGCCCCTACTCTGCCACTGCAGGTCCATTTATAGACCGTCTGCCACAGTGAGCTGCAAGAGCCAACTGTGAACTACAGGACTCAATCCATTCACAGTTATCCTCATAAAGGAAATAACATGATTAAGGGCTGTGCGTGTATTAAAAATACACAAGATATTCACTAACAAGACATAATTGGTTTTACATTAATGACAGACAAAAAGGCCAGGATCCACAAAGAGGAATTAAGTCTTTTTTAACTCTGTTTATGAATAGGATTAGCTATTAAACAGGATATTTACTGATCCAAGTTACAAAAAGAAACTCATTACATCTGTTAACAATTTTGAAGCAAAACACACTAAACTCATTTTCCAGACCACAATCAGGAATGGCAGATAACAAAAGAGCCGCATACCTTTAAAATAAAACTTATTTTTGACATTTTAAGTATCCAGAAGTTGTGACTTCCACAACTCTAAAGTAGTTATGGTACTTACTGTTCTAATATCCAAACACTTAAAATCATCCTATATATTCATATTCACAGCATTGTACTAAAATAAGGAGGGGTTATTCCCAGTGGACCAGCAGAAAATTAAGCTACAGAGAGGACAACTATCTGTGTGAAGTCAAAGGAAACGAGCAGTAGAGCAGGTACTAGATTAGCCTCAGAAGTTCTCTCTGGTGGGTCTGTGGGATTTGAGGTGAAGCCAAGAAAGATCCCTCCCCTGTCTCTGCCTTTTGGGAATTACATGTGAATTCCGAGAATTGCCCACACTACCATAACTTTACACTGCTATCACCTCTTAAATGTCTCTTTGCTGGTTTTAGAAGTATTGATGTCTCAAGAACAGGACAATGGTGGAAAGCCACAAGATCAGATTTGGTTCCCAGCCTCGACGTGGGTGGCCAGGCCCCAACCAATAAGGTGCAATGATAACCCAGACAGCAGTAACCACGCTGGGGGGAGCTGTGGCAAGGAGAACAACACAAACAAGGAAGAAAAGGTGTGTAGTTGTGTCTCAACCATGAAAAAAAGTCAGGAACAACTGACCTAGGTTAGTTGTTCACAGAACAAAAAAAACAGTAGCAGCCCTAGGCCTTCCTGATAAAGCTACACCAGAAAAGGATGTCTAATATTGTCGGAATTCAGGCTTAAGAGAAACATGACCTGGAGACAAACCTATGCTCACATCTCAAGGCAAGGAAGAGATTTGGCAGCTTTGGTAGCTTTCTTGCTTCTCACTCAGAAACTTCCTTTAACTCAGTCTCTCTCCTTCCAAACAAGACCCTCTCAGGCAAGGCTGGAGAACTCTGGAACCAGACAAGCTAACAGAGCTCAGATGAGCATCTGTGTCATGCTGTAAAAAAGGCTGGCTTGCCCACCTGTTTTTACTACAAAGACTAAGTTATTCATGCTTTTAAGAAATATGTCATGCTGTCTTCTCCCACAATTGCCTCCCCTTACTCACTGGACCTCCAAATGAGCCTTTTGGAGAATAATCAGGAAAACACAGACTAGTGCCCACACTTCCCGAGTCCCCGTGACACACGTGAATAAATGCCACACTTGTCAGGACACAGGAATTTCGGTCTAACTTTGCTTCGTGACTACACATACCCACAAAAGCCTAACCCCAGCAGTGCAGCCCCACACGAATTCTGAGCAAAGAAACTCTCCGAACATGCAGGAACTTCAGAAGAGTGTTTTCCCTCTCTCCCTCGCACACTGCGGAAGCACTGCAGTCCAGTGGGAGCACAGTGTTCAAGCGACACAAAGGCTCCAGCTCCCAGCTGCTTTCGTGCGATGTCACCACCCTCCGCTGCGCTGCGTGCCGCTCAAGTGCCACTCAAACTCGCCCTGCACATCTTCGGGGACAGCATTTCTCCGTCCCTCTAGAGCAGCAGCTCATGCTCAGGCACTTGGCACTTTCCAAGCCCTGCACACAGAGCACCAGGGGCACCTGCAAGCGGCTCCTTCCAAGGGACGGGCGGCAAGGCTGGGACCCGGGGGCAAGGAAGGCCCAGCCAGCCCCGGCGCTCACAGGCGAGCACAGCAGTGGCACAGCCCCAGTGCCCGACGGCTGAGAGGGACCATCCGCGCCCCGAGCCGCTGGGCCACGGGGCCGGGTGAGGGCCCAGCGCCGGTCCCGGGAAAGAGCACGCCGGGTACCGGCCCTGCTGGACGCTGCGGTACCGAGCTACGCTCCGCTCCCGTTCCGTTCCGTTCCGTCCCGTCCCGCTCTGCTCCCGTCGCTCCCTAGGCCCAACCGCGCACCTCCGTGTGGAGCGCACGCGTCCTACCACCCAGGCGGGGCCGCCTGCGCACGAGTATGCGCAAGCGCGGCGCCGCAGCCCCACCCCATCCC
>VYZT01006014.1:166422-186480 GCA_013400735.1 Pomatostomus ruficeps
GGGCGGGGGGCGCGCCCCGCGCGGCGCCCGGGGACCGGCCTGGGCCGCCCGCCGCCCCAAGGCCACCCGGGGCTTCATTCTGTCCCCCGGGCGCCTGTCCTTTGCCGCGTCTCGCCTCGGCTGCTGTTGGATAACATGGTTTGTGCACCTCGGGGGTCGCCGAACCCCTGCCCGCGGCGCGCCTGTCTCTTCTGCGGTCGACGCTTCTGTGCGTGCTCAGGCTCGGAGAGCTGCCTGCCCGCCTCCCGCCGCTCCTGCAGGCACCGCTGTGATGGAGAGCAGCAGGGAGGCAGGAGGAATGTTCCAAGGATGGTGGGAGTAGCGAGCAGGTTTCTGATATTACCCTGCTTTTCCTCCCCTGAAATACTTGACAAAGGGCTATCGCATATGGCTCATGTCCTTGGCCAGGGAGCCAGGCAGTCCCTTTTTGCTCTTGTATTAGTCGCCAGCCCCTCCACATCAGCAAACCATGTTTTTTCTCCTGCCGTAGAGTGCACCCTTTTTTGTAGCTACCTGCTGGAGAAGGCATCACGCCAAAAATCTGCAATGTGGCTGCAGTCAGCCCGGTGTTCTCAGCAGGTTTGGTATCTCTCAGCTGAAGAGAGAGCACGTGTTTTGGCAGTTTGAGGTTCTGGACACCTCCCTCCCTTGCTCCTCTCGATAGGAGAAGTTAGAAACAAAAGGCCTATCAGCGTGTGCTCAGGGTGGCTAATTTAGTTGTGCATAGTGCTTGAGCAGTCCCCTCTCTTCTGGGCTTGTCTGTTGCTGTGAAAGTGTCCTGCTCCATGGTGTCATTCTCTGGAGTAAGCACACACGGAAAGTCCTTGTCTGTGGGGCAGGAGCATCCGATTAGCAGCAGTCACAAAGCCACTGAAGGATTGCATGGCTCAAGTACCTTCTGGGTGGTGCTGCCAATGCCCCGCCTGAGTGTGGGTCAGAGCCTTTGCCAGTGCATGGCAGGGACCAGTACCCCTCCCCTCCAATCACACTGTACACTCCCTAATAGCTTTTAATACTCTTAATGCTCCTGAGAGAGCACAGAGCTGACCACTCAGCTTATAACTGACTCCAGGAGGACTCCATTCAACCAGAAATAGCAAAGCATTACTTCTAATGACTGCAATTAGGTGGTATCTACCGAGGAAGGCCTTTTTCATCTCGAGCCTCTTAGTAAGAATATGCTGTCTTTATGGGGAGAGAAGTCCATTCTGCACCCTTCACCCGGATGCCGTAAGAGCAAAATAAATAGGAAAGAAGATGCCTTTGAGGGGGTTGGGAAAAGGCTCTGGTTTGACTCACAAGTATGTTTTGTTGCACTAAGTTTGCTCTATTTTTGTCTGTTCCTTGGAAGGAACTGAAGCTACTGTATTTTCTGAGGGTGTCAGTTTTCATGTCAAGAAGGCATCGCCACTAGGGTTTGCAATGTTCCGTTTTCTTGCCCTTTGACTGGAGTGCAGTGCAACTATCCTGAATTGTTCTGAAGCCATGAGTTGAGCCAAGAAAAGAAAAATCCTGAGTGTGCTTTGCTTCTAGTTTGCTTGGGAGTTTAATTTTTTTTTTTCTTTCTGGGCTTAAAATATCCTTGGTTATATTTTTCAGCTTTCTGCAGTAATAAAGTGGGCTAGGAACTTGCTTGGAGGGGTTTTTATATTGTTTATGTGGGAAAAAAAATCTTCAGGAAATCTCTTCATTCTGGGAACTAGAACTTCCAGAAAATCCCAGGTAGCCTGAGGTTTGCAAAAAAGGCCTGAGAGCTGGCAGTGCCCAGGCCCTGTTTTTGGTTTTTTCTTCTGTTAATCACACTTTCCGTGAGCCTCCGGTCACTGGGAGCCCTGCAGCATCCTGCCGGCAGCTCCTCTGCCACCCTCCCATCCACACCAGCCTGCATCCTTTCTGTAAGCGCCCTATCTCTGTCCTGGTGGCCAGGGTGAGGCTGTATGCTGAGCATCCAAGGACTGCAGGCAGCACCTCACACTCCCACCAAAGACAGCTGGGACCTGTGTCCTGTGGCTTGAAGCCTGCATAGCTGTGTGGTGCTTCGTGAGGGAGGAGGTCCTGGGTGTAGGATACTCGGTGTGCACTGTTAATTGCAGACAGCTCTGGTTATGGATCCTGTGGCTGATTTGCGTATCAAAGCATCTGAGAGCTCTGCCGTGGGTAGGGATGGGCAAGGATGATAAGGCTTGTTGGAGGCTGGGGCTGGATCTTTCCGGGGCTTTTTGTGTTGCACAGATGAGACAAGATGATGGGAATGTTTGGAAAATGGAGTTTGTCTCCATGTCCTTGAATGACAGGACTATAAAGGCTTTTTTAATCTAAGAGCTGCTTTTCTGAGGATGGGAACCAAGCAATTCTCAGGCTGCTCCTTCCCTGCCTCCGAGAGTTTGCCGAGTAGCCCACAGTGTCGAGCCCTGCAGATGTCTCCCCACCCCCACCCCCCCCCAATCTGGCAGCTCCTGCAGCAAATGGCCAGAGTGCCAGCCCACTGTCTGTTCTTCACGCTGCCTCTCACACAAGGAGACAGAGGCCCTGCTTGGAGCCTCAGAGCAAAGGGGCAGATTTCCTACTGCCTAAACTTGCTCTGCAGGGTCTCAGGTATTTCCTGAGAGCTCAGGAGGTGTTGGGGAGAGGGGACAGGGAATGGCAGAACCTTGAATGAGCCATGGCCTCTGAGATACTGAATGTGTCAGAGGGAGGTTTGGCTATGTCTGATCTCAGCACAGCTGTCTGTTCTTCCTCCTGGCTCTGGAAATGAGCCTGGGGAGCTTTGAGTTTGCTTGCAGGCTGAGCTGGAAACTGAAATGCAGGTTTCCAGGAAGGGAGAGAGGTGAGAGTCCCTGTGTCCCTCAGCCACTTTGATCTTAGCAAGTGTGTTGCTGGCCCTGATGCTCTAGCTCCAAAGAACTACACTGTGGGGCAGTTGGCCTGTCTGAAGGTAGCTCTGTGTTCATTGTGGGAGTGCCTGCTGCCTGGAGCTACAGTCAGAGTAGTGACTTGTCCTCTTTTCTGTGCCCTGTACAGCTCAGGCTCTTGCTGGGAAGGACTCCTCACCTTCCTATCCATATGGTAAGTTGATGTGTGCAGGACTTGCCTTGAGTGTGGCCTTCTCAGGAGTCACACCTGTGTCTGCAGCCTTCATCTGTCAGAAGCATTCTGGCTCATCCAGGGTGGTGAGCTGGGGGGCAGGCCTAATGCATTGCCTAGAAAGTTGGTTAAAAGGAGAAATATAAAAATCAAGGAACGAGAAAGAAATGCATATGTATGTATGCATTCTGCAACAGAGAGAGAGTGAGATTCATGAAGTCGCTGCCAAGCTTGTAGAGCAAAGGCTTGTGGTATAAAATGGCTTTTTTCTGAGCCTACAGGCCTGTGGTTGACACTACGTTCTCACTTCGTGTCCTTCCAGCATGGAGCTGGGTGTCTGCCCTCTGCTCCAAATACAGATTAGCTGCAGGAAGCCTGTGGCTGGCTTGCTGTGAGAGATGCAGAAGCTTTTCCTTCGTGTTTCTCTGCACAGCGCTCACCACCCTTTACAGGGTTATGTTTGCATGCTCCCTATGTGTTCCCTGCACATGATGGCTAAGCAGTCCTGGAGGGGCTGCTTTTCTCCCCTTGGCTCTTGCATGTTGAAAATGCCTGCCTACTTGGCATTCTCCCTCTTCTCTTTTCACGTCCCTTCCTTCACTCCTTCATAAAGCCAGGTTGGGGGATGGAAACAGTTTCCCAGTATCCCAGTGTTCTTGTCAGACCAAACTCTTGGAGTGGCTACACAGTTTATATGGGCTAGACAGACATCCTGCTGGCATAGCCCACTGCATCTGAGCAAGGTCTCCTGTTCTTGATGTGCTTTGGTCTAACTGTTGATGCCAGCAGCCTCTGCCTACATGGTTATTGTGCTGGGAAGAAAAAGAGGTCTTCTTTTATGCATGCTGTTTTTCCCCGGAGAAATTGGCTGTTGGTAGTATAGGTCTGGCTTAAAGCAAGGTTTTGAAGATTCCCATTTCTGTTGGCTGTTTGTGCTGTTGCATTAAAGAAAGGGCTGGATCTCCTAAAGGACTGTATATTAGAAAGGTGACACATTGCATCAGCACAAGAGAAAGCAGTCACAGGCAGGATTCATGCTGCCTGTTTTCAGTATGTTCTGCCGTTGCTTTTCTGAACCACCACAGCCATGCTACCCCTGAGCAGCAAGCTGAAAAACCTCTCTGCCTTTCTCGGTCTGGAAGAGTGGCTGCTGCAGACCTTTCCTGTGTGTCTGTTCCCTCTCACTCCCTGGAAGGACTGTATGCCCCCAGAGCTGCTCATGTCCCTTCCCTGGATGTGCTCATCGCCTCTGCACCCCTGTAATTTTTTATGCAGAGAACTTGCTTGCTTTGACATCCCCTTCCCAAGCAATGTTCTCCCAGGTTTCTGTGCAGGTCTCTGTTCCCAGCTTAGTGCGGAGCATCACTCTGCAGACAGCTAGCTGCCACCAGTGATGTGACCTTTGGCTCTGTCACCGTGTGGTGTTGCCTGTGGGGAGGTGTTGTGCTATTTCCTATTGACCTGCATGGAAAACTGTTCTAATGCGCTCCCTTAAATCATCCACCCGTCTCCTGATGTGTTGCTGACATGGGTCAGGGGGAGAGTGCCATTCTTACAAATGCAATTTTGCACAAGAGTGCATTTTGTAGGAGAGTTGTGTGCGGGCCTGGCCCTGCTTTTGCCAGTTAAACAGTGGCCTTTAGCAGACTTTGTTTCAAGTCCCTTCAGAGTCAGAGACAATCTTGGCATGATTTTGTACTTAGAGAAAACTCAGATGGCAACAGGCCTTGTCTTCTGCTTGAAATAATTATCACATCTGATGTTTCCTGCTGGAGGGCAGAGAGCACCTGGCAATGACGCAGACTGGGGAGGGTCTCTGAAGACAGCCTCAGGATACTTGTGCTCTTGAGACAACAATTTAGTGCCTTTGGGTCCCAAGGAAGATCTCAAAAGGGATTCATCCTTCATCTCCCTGTGTTTATGGTCTGCACTCCCTTTTGTGTGAAGCCATTGAGTTTTGGAGGCTCTCAGGTGATGCTGGTAAAGCTGACATCTTGAGGATGTCTGCATACACAAGTGGGTGGTTTGGTTTTCCTGGGCTCTAACTCCATGCTTGAGGCATAGACCTGGAAATGAATTATTGTTGTGTGTCCGCTGAGCTGCGGTCACTGCCCAAGGGCTTGCTATTACTCACAACACAGAAAAGGCAGCTTGAGTTGGCATTAGTCACAAAGTTATAAATCTGGAAGGAAGGATCTGGGTTTGCGGTAGATGTGAAACTTGGTGTGAACTTCCAGCTAGGGCAGAAGGAGCTGATGCAGCTAGATTGGATAGAAGGGCTTAGCTCCTGCAGGCATGGAAAGGAGGAACAAATTAAATGTGACAGTAGGAGCTCTGTCTTCACCTTGCAAAGGTGATCAGGGTGATGAGTTAATTTTAAAAAGCAAATGCAAGCACAAATCAGAACACATGACAAGATTGTTTTGGTAAATTAAATGTGGCCATATGGGCAAAACCTTATGAAATTTTCCTGAAAGTACTTACAGACTGAGGCAACTTTTGCATGGTGAGCAGCCACCAGAGAAAACATCTGGTGAAGAGACATTCTGAGGTTTGATCCCTTTGAAATACAGGGGAAAAGAATGGGACTACTTTCAGCCTGTCTAAATAAGCTAGAATAATCAGTTAGTGTTTATTCCGTAAGGGAGGTGGGAGAATATGCCACTTAAAAATAACCATCATCCATTTGTCTGGAACGTAGTGCATCAAGTTGGTCAACACCCCTGACGCAGAAAATGGCCTGCCTCGTTGCTGAGTGGGGGCAACAGATGTAATAGATCTTGACTTAAGTCGGCCTGTGTCAGTGTAAGCCTTGTAAACAAGTGAGGAAGGGGCAGGAGGTCGGAAGCATGCCCCATGAGGACCCTCAACTAATAGTAAAGGTGTATTCAAAAAGGTTTCATCTGATAAAGAGACCCTAGGTAGGCAGGCAGGGGAAGATGTTGGTACTGCCAGAGTTTGGGGGTAGGATTAGTGCTCTTCTGGGGAGCAGAAAAACATGAGGAAAGCCTTTGCCAGGCTGTGTGAGGAATGATACCTCTAAGGTGCAGGAAGCAATTAGTGCTCTCCTTAACAGAGATGAGGTGTTGCTGGAGGGCCAGGCTCAGATGTAGATGCAACTCTTGGAGAAGGATGTGCACAAACAAAAGACTGTCCAGCAAAGCAATAGAAATTACTAAGGTCTTTAGAAATACGGTGTGGGAGAAAGGATAAGAAGGCCTGTGTAGCCTGAGTAAGAAAAGATGGAAGAGGGAACTTCATGGTCTTTAAGAATGTACAACAATGTGGTTGTTGTTGTGATGAAGACAGGGCAGGAAGTCACTTTACCTTAAATTAGGGAGTTCAGACTTTATGGTTCCCTGTAATATCAGTTGGGATGCTGAAGCAAAAATGGAGGCTATCTTGTAGGGCTTTTTGCAGGGTTGGGGTGTATATGTTAGTTTTGGAAGAAATTAGCTAAAAGTCTGTAGATCTGGGTGACTTGCAACTGGCTGTGCCTCAAGAATCTTGACAGGTGACCTGTTAAGGCCTCTTCAAGCCTGGCAGTTATATGAAACATTTTACACCTGGAAAGGCAGCAATGAGTAGTCCTACGAATGAGACTCTACTGCTGTAGATGATGCTGGGGAGATTGATACTAAAATACTCTGTCTAAATGCAGTGTCGGTGCTCAGAATAGGCTGCTGAAAAATTGAAGAGAATGCAAAAAAGTTACAGTTTAGTCTGAGGCCTGAAGAGATAGATTTGTAGTGAGAAACATAAGATCAATCTGTTTATCTAATCAAGGGAAAGATGAAGGTGAGATTTGGTTATCCTGCAAAAGCATAACACATCTAATGACTGTGCATCATTAGCTTGGTAGAGTGGAAATGCCAGACTATGAAGAGCGGCAAAAAAACCTGTGGTGAGATGCTGGGACTGTGGTCACCTTCAGAGCCATGCAGCCAGGTCTGCCTTCTCCTCTTGTATATGTGGAGGTCTTTACCTGTTACTTTTTCAGTGCACCTCTCTTCTCTGGATTTCTTGTTCCCTTTGCTTGTTGCCCCTTAGTATCTAAGGCCTTTTGTTTAGACTCCCCTAACTTATGAAGAGACAGCTCCAGTAAAACAAAGCACTTACCTGGCCCCAGCTTATATGGAGTGATGCCCTGACAAATCTACACCCATTCTCCATGCATGTGCCTCTGGAATTGTTCTCTGCCTCTTCTTGTCCCATGCTGTCCCATGCTGTCCCATCTGCCTCTGAGTGATTTACAGTATCCCTTCTCCTGTGGTGCCCAGCTACTTTGCCAAACAGGTACCTGGGAGCAGCCAGCACCTAGCACCTTTCCAAACTCAGCACCCTAGCTGGTGAAAATGAGGAATGAAAACAAAGCCTCTAGTTCCTACCAGTCTGTAATGCAGTGCTCTGACACTTTGAGCTACTGGTTTATTTAGGGTCATTATGCCCATTTTCAGTCCATGAGGTGATATTTCTTCCTTAGTCCGGTGAACAAACCTCGACAGGGAGACTAGGTGAGATACTGGAGCAGATGGCTCACTAAAATCTTGCTACATCCACAATTTCCCTTTCACCCACTAACACTGTAATGCTGTTAAAAATAAAAATGATCTGGTGTGCCTGACAGGATGTATCACTTTTAAATCCCTGCTGCATAGTGCTCCTGGAATCTCATGCTCTCTATATTCATGTTTTAATATTACCACCTGGGATTGGAGGGGAATTTCAAAGTTAGTATATAGCTCTTGGTTTCGAGTTGGGGAGAGCAAATGCTTTGATATGCTTTAAGAAGAAAGGGGGGAAAACCCCCAGCATTTCACTTCTTTATTTTGTTTACTTTAAAGTTTTGTTCCATTTGATGAGAGCAGACCTTTGGTTTGTAGGGAATAAGACCAGTAAGCCTTTGTGTTTTCATATGGGGGGTTGAGTGCCACAGGGTGGAACAGCCAAAGCTGCACCAGGAGAGTCTTGTGGAGGAGGAGCCATAGCTCAGCTTTCCTCTGGTGGGTATGGAGTGAGGGACGCACCTTTGCAAATCAAATGCTTAAAACCATGGTATGGTAACAGTGTTTGAGCATGGTCTGGGCAATGTCGCTGAGGTGCATTCGGTGTCTCCTCCAAAACACCTGCAACTTCTGACCTGCTTGGTGTGTTGGACTGTCTGTTTTGATTACTCTGCTGATACACTGTTTTAGCAAAAAATGCTTCTGCTTCTAAAGTCTGGTTTTATTCCGCCACCTTAAAACACTGAGAAGCAGTTTTGCCAGTATAACTGCTCCTCCATCAGCAGACTTATGCCTGCAGAGACATGTTGATTGCTTGGGTCTTTGCCTGACACAGCTGTGCTTGCAGATGTCTCTGGGGGTAGCTGGGTGTGAAAGATCAAATAGAATCTCTAGACGGAGCTTGCAAATCTAGGGAAGAGAAGAGATGGGGCAATCTAAGTAGTGGAGGTGGGCAGTTTTTTGGAGCCTCTTTTCAGAATACGTGGAAGTGTGTGGTAAATAGAGAACAAAGCGGGTTTTGGACAGTGTGGGCAGAGGTGGCTTTGCTATTTGAATGGCAGCACGTATATTCTGTCTCGTGTTGTTTGCATTGCATTTCCTGAAGGAAGAAAGAGAATTTTTAAACTCATTTAGAAGGGTTGTAGTGTACCTTCACCAAGCAGTAGTACAGGTAGAGCTGTGTGTTGTGGCTGAATAGATGTGTGGGCTGGAAACTCCCTGTGGTGAGCCTGTCTGGCCTGGGGCAAAGATGCCCACTTGCTCTTCCCTCTGTTCCCCTCTCCTCCCTCTGGTTGTTTCCATCCTGTCAGTCATCCTGATCATCCTCTAATTGGCTTGCAGCCCACTCCAGCATTTCAGAGCATCCTTTGACTTGAAATGCACATTTCTGATTGCAAAATCCACACTTCCTACCAACTCCTCCTTTCTGAGCTGGCTCTGGAGACTTCAAGAGCTCTGGGGCAACACCCTCTCCTCCTATCCCAGCGTCAGAGCTCGGCTGCCTTGTTATTCCTGCTCTGCCTTCACACTTAGACAGGTGTACATTTTCATACCCTTTTTGCCTGCAGGAGTCTTGTGCCAGGTGGATTTCAGGATCAAGGAGGGTTTGAGACTCAAATGTTGCTGTAGAGCAGTGGTTTGGTGTTGGGATTTTTGTTTCTTGTGTTGTTTGTTTGGTTTTTTTTTTATCTGCCCGTACTTCTTAAAGTATGTGTGTTGGGGATGGCGGGACACGAACGGCTGTCCCATCACTTGATAAGTGAGTAGGCAAAAGAAGGTCCAGGAGGAAGATCTGCTGGTGCATGTTACTGCCTGCCATGCTGGGGGAGGAACCTCCTGTTCCTTCCTGCACTGTGGTACCAAAGCAAATACCAGAGGGAATAGTCAAGATGTGGTTTCCACTCTCCTAATCTGGTGACTGTAAATGCCAGGGGAAAAGAAAAATGGTCAGGCAAATATGCTGTCCCTGTTGAGATCCCCCACAGGGCTGGGGACTGGCCTTGCCCTAACCTAGACTTGAATCATACTTCTCCAGGTAGGAAAGAACTAAAGAAGAAAACATGACGACAGAGACAGGTGGCAGATAGCAGGAGGAGACTCGTAATAGCTGCATGAAGCCTAGAATGAAGAGCCCGTAGATAGGGAGCAGCAACTGGGGGCACTGAGCAGAGCAGCCTCGCTCCACCCCAAGGTGGATGCTGCCTGCAGACAGAAGAGGCTGTGCTGGGGCTGGCATGGGGTCCCATGACTCAGACTAGAGGTGGATGGGGAATGTTTTACTCCTTCTTTCTCATTTTTTGTGTTACATTTGTGGCTTCATGCCACAGCATCCTCACTGGAGGACAGGGACTATATGTGGTCCTGGAGAGCCTAAGCACTGACCTTGGATGGAAAACTAAACTAGCAGTGGCGAAACTTTATAAGGTGCACTGCTGCCCACCTGGGCATCTCCCTGACTCCCTGGAGCTGACTGAACTGGTGGGGGCAGCGTGAAACTTTTGCTCTTGCAGTTACTCTGTCAAGCAGCTGGGAAACCATGCAAAACCATCTTTGGTTTTAATCCTGTGGCTAGTTACAAGACAAGTGTTGCTCATCCAGGAGAGGGATAAATTCATAAGCCACAGCAGAAGAAAGGACAGCAGGGCAGTGACAGCACCCTGCTGACTTCCTGGACCTTAACAATGGGAGCAGAAGGTCCATTGCTCCAAGACATACCCTTCACTCCTAGTAACTCAACAGAAATTTCAGCTGATTGTAGGTGAGGGTGCAGGCAGCAACAAATACGTGTGTACTGCTAGTATATCTCATCTGGAAAGTGGAATGTCTTTCCAGTGCCTGGAAGTTAGCTGTGCTATCTCCCTGGGAGGAGTTGTATGTGATTCTGACGAACAGAGGCATGGAGTGTATCAGCAGCATGCCTGCAGTCGTGGAGCTGACCATGGTGGGATGCAGAGCACAGCCACATTTTCCTGTACTGTGGATCCATGCTGCTTCACTGCTACTCTCTAAAGCAGCGTGTTGACACCTCACCCCCCCCCCCCCACCCGTGTCTCAGTGTGGTGGGGATGCCAGAGGCAGGCTGAAATCATCATCGGGAGCAGCGGGGAGTGAGTCAGTGCTGGGGGCGGGTGAGCCGGTGCTGGGAGGAGCAGGTGGGCAGGGGTGGGAATGGCCGGGAGCTGCCACATGGACATTTGGGAAGCTGGCAGAGAGTGGGGACCCAGCAGTGGGTACTGGGGTGAGCCAAGAGGATGAGGGGAGCAAAGGATCATCCTAGGCATGGACAGAATTGCTGGTGCCTTCATCTCTGACAGTGCATGGAGTACAGAAGCCTGCACCCCTGTTGAGCCATGCTGAAGGGATGGTACACAAGGATAAGCTGAGTGGATAGCTTATAGCCAAAACTTGTTATGCAGTTGTCCAGCAGTTCCTGGATCCTATGTATGACAATGTCCCGTGCTCCAGTCATGCCTCCGGACTCCCAAGCCTTGGCTGAACATGCACCAAAAGTCAGCTGAAGCTTTCTGGTAAAGCCCCTGACACGAACCCTCCTTTGCCTGTTAGGAAAGGTTAAAAACTCAGAAACTGATCCAGCCCCTTAATGTAAATGTGCATTCTAGTCAGCCCATTTGGGGCTGGTAAGTGCAATGGCATAGGAGACAAATCCAGGGAAGGGAGCCAGGGGGTCCATTATGAGTTTGGTAGGGTGGAAGAGGTTTTGGCTATTTGAGGACAGGAAAACAATAACTTTCTCAAAGATGGAGAGCAAAATGTGAGGCTCTGAAAATCAGCCTAGCATTGAGAGATGGCTGGATACAGCCAGGAGGGGAAAATAGAAAATGCAGCGGTAGCTCTAGACAGAGCCAGGGACTGGCACCGATTGTTTTGCCTTTGGAGGGGCTTGAAGAATCTGATCTCCCACCATATGGGTGTGCAGTTCAATAACATCATGTGGAGTCTGTTTCCAGCCAGCCAGGATGCGATATAGCTTGACACTGGAGAAAGTCTGCAAAATTCAAGGAGCCCTAGGAGGCACTCTTTTCTTGCCTTCTATTGCTCAGGAGCATATTCTTGGACAGTATTCCAAGTGTGGGATGGTGCCTTGGAGAGTTGGGGTTGTAATCCCTTTCTTTCCCCTACCCCACTTTGAGACCCGTAGCAAACTTTGTAGTACTCATCCCAGCTGAAGGCTGGTGTCACTAGTGCCTCAACAGTCAGATGTCCTTGCAAATCTTCCCGGGGCACTGAGCAAATGGAATAACAGAGGGACCATCCAGAGCAGAGGTTTGGCAAGGGTGAGCAGTGAGGGCTGCCTCCCAACCCACCTGCTGGAGGACCGGTGGCTGGAGGGGTTGTGGTTCCCCTGTAGATGGGCACTGCGTGTAGAGGCCCTGTCAAAGCACTGTAGCAACCAGCAGTGCTTTATTGAGCTGCTGGAAGAGGATCCCAGGAACTGTCAGGAGATTTTCAGAGCCTTCATGTTAAATTGGTGCTTCAACACATGCTGGCACTTGGTGCTTCCCAAGCCTGGAGCAGACTGCACTAAGATGCTGGCACACTCCTTTGTGCTGGATCTGAACTCACACTTTCACAGGAAAATGTTCCCAGAGCTGAAGGGTCTGATGTGAAAAAATAAATGTGCCCTTGAGTCTCCTTGTATTGGTGAGGGAGCTGCAGGTGATCACCTAATGCTGCAGCACCCATTCCTAAGTAACCCTCCCACGATCCCCTCATCTTCCCATGACAGAAGAAAGTTCCCTTGCTCATGCTCCCTTGACTCATCTCGTCCTCCACTTTCAACAGGAGTGTGTTTGGTGTTGGTAAACATCATGTTATAAATAGGCAACTGATGCTATATTGGGAAGAGTTTTCTGTGGTGAGCACAGGCTTAGCGGGACCTGGAAGCTGTGAGTTCAGCTCAGGCATGCAGGAGCATTGGTGACCTCTCATCAAGGGGCAGCTATGGGTATGGCTGAGGGAGGGAATGCATCCTGAGCTCCAACTTTGTTTACCTGGCCCTGAGAAGCCATCTGGAGCCTCCCACCCCTACCAGCCCTTCTGGGCTTCTCACTACAAGGATGTTGAGCTGCTGGAGCATGTCCAGAGAAGGGCAGTGGAACTGGTGAAGGATCCAGAGCACAAATCTCATGAAGAGTGGCTGAGGGAGCTGGGGGTCTTTAACCTGAAGAAAAGGAGGCTAAAGGGGAACAGATGAACCTGCCTGAAAGGAGGTTGTAGCCAGATGGGGGTCAGTGTCTTCGCCCAAGTAACAAGTGATAGGACTTAGGGACATGTCTTCAAGTTGCACCAGAGGAAGTTAGGTTAGATATTAGGAAGAATTTCTTCACTGAAAGACTGGTCAGGCATTGGAACAAGATGTTGAGAGGTATGGTGGAATCCCCATCCCTGGAAGTATTCAAAAAACATGTGGATGTGACACCTGGGTACATGGTTTAATGGTGAATGCAGCAGTGCTGGGTTAACAGCTGGACTTAATGATCTTAGAGGTCTTTCCCAACATTAATGATTCTGTGAATCTGTGATGTGTGAATTGGTATTAGTGGGGAGACTTGAAAGCGGGTAGGATTCAGGAGAAAACAGAGAGATGTAGGGCTACAGTTAGCCCAGAGGGTCTGCAGGTGTTTCATGTAGGGCCTTAAGTACTGCTGGCTGGCAGCAGTGGAGTAAAACTTGGAGCTTGGTAGCTGTCAGCTTCCTTCTGTTGAGACAGCCCCTGACTCAGGAGAAGGTGTATAGCCAGCATCTGTGTGACTCTCTAAGATGAGCAGGTAACTGCACTGGGATGCTTTGCAGTGCCCACTGGGTTGCCGGGTAGAAGGCATCAAGTGCGGAATCTCTCTTTGATTGCTGAGGAGTCACACATACATGTCCCTATGCCTGTGCCACGTGGAGAGCAAGTGTTGACCCTAAAGCACTGCTGGGGCTGCAGATTTCTGATAAGCTGCAGTAAATGAGTCACATGCACACGCCCAGTGTTAGTGCATGAGGTGGAGCCCAGCAGAGATACATATAGCAGAGCTGATGGCAGAGTTCCCAGCATTGACTCTGACAGGACATGTCCCTGCTACCAGACCTAGCAGTCAGTCCCTGGCAGCCATACCTGGTGGCTGGCACCATAGCCTCAGTGGAGACCCGATTTCCGTACGTGGGGATTCTTGAAGACTTTGACTGGCATGCCAGTCAAGTGGCATAAGCAGAGGACAGAGTGCCAGTTGTGAAATTCCAGCCTCCTCACTAACAGAGCTGTGGTAGGATTACTGTGTCAAGTCTTGGGCATAAACAGGTGGGCAGGGCAGCAGCAGCAGCGGGGCTAGCCACCCAGGATGGGAGATTGGAGGAGTTACTGCTCTCCTGCATCCTTGTGCTTTCCCATTTCAGGCCCTGGAGGACTAAGTGTGGGTGTCAGGTTTACTCTGGGAGCAGCTGGGCCCTCTTCCCTCTGGAGGATGGCCTGGGATGTATGTTCCCAGCCCCAGCAGTGTAGGGAGGAGATGTGATGTACCCACTGCAAGAGGCTGTGATTCAAGGAAAAGCTGTAAGTTGGCATGCCTGGATAATCTTAGGCAGGGGACAGCTGACTTTGCAGCTTTCCCCTGTATTAAATGTGAGGGTGACTGGGGGAAAGAGCAGCAGGCTTCCCTGGGAGCTCTAGGGAGGGTGGTGTTGGTAGATTGCAAAGGGCATACTGAATCTGAAAGCTCTCCAGTTTGGGGGGAGGAGGCTTTGCTCAGTCTGCTTCTCAAATAAGCGGTGTTGTCTGACCTTACTCTGCATTGTCCAGGTTGTGTTTTAAGCCGTGTAAACCTAATGGTGCCTAGGGCTTTCCTGGGCTTGCTCCTCAGAGCTGATTGGGGTGTGTTGGAAGAGCCAGGCAAGAAGCATCCCAGAACAGCCTGACTGGCATGTGAAATGAGGCAGTGTGGCTACATTTTATCCATTGATAAAAAGCAAAATGTACTGTAAGAGGCTCCTGCTTCATCTGTAGTATGTAGCACATGTCTGCATGCCATAACCAGAAAAGCAAATGTTAGGAAGCCTCTCCACCATCATGCATTAATGGAGTTTGTCTCTGCCCTTGGTGTCTGTAGATTGCCTGACCCAGTAAGAGTGCAGGAGATTCCAGATCATACAGTTGCTTGGGATTACTCTGAGGGAACTTGAGTGCTTTAGTGTAGGAGACCCTTTCAAAATACCCAGTAATATCAGTGGAGGTAACAAAGGTTATGTTGATTGTGCGTTTGTGTTTGCCAAGAGGCAGGCAAACCCTGATGCTGGTGATCCATAGCAAGTCTAGTAAAAAGGTTCAGGTGTTTCCCACTATGTAAAAATGGCACAACTAGGATGTTTTAATGTTTGTTGATGTGAATGGGAAAGCTGAAGTTCACCTTGTAACAGCTGACACTTATAAAAATACTGTGTTTATTTAAAAACACAAAAAAGAAAAAAAATGCAGAATAAAAACAAACAAAACAAACCTTACTTTCCCCTCCCTCTGTGGACAGTTTGGGCACCATGGGAGGCAGCTGTGCCAGAAGGAAATGGGAAGTGAGAAGATAAGGTAGGATGACAGAGTACTGGGATATATATATATATTTGGCCATGATGTGACTGAAAGAGAACCCTTTGGCCTCTCAAGCTAAGAATGCAAAGGAGTTGTGCTGCAGAGCAAGGGGACCACAGTACCATTCTCCCTCTGGCTCTATCCATATCTGTGCTTGGGGTGTTTGGGCACAATACATTTGGAATGATGCTGACCACACAGAGACACATCAGCTGTGGAAATGGTCACACAGGAAAGGTGTGCTTGGAAAAATTACAGGTGTACAGACTTTGGCATGAGGAAAGTGGAGGCAGGTAAGAGATGTCTTCTGTCAGCAATCCCCTTGCTGAGAAGGGAGAGCAGTATCTTTGAAGGAGCAGGGAGAAGCAGAAGTAATGGAATTTGGAAGCAGAATTGGGAGAAATGGCATGCCTTTCCAGCCTGCCAAAACCATTTCCCCAGGAAGAGAAGAAAGCTTTCTGGTCTAGGATCACTCATTTAACTGTTTGCTATGGGGTGTACTGCAGGAACCTATTTCTCATAATTAAAGAAAAATTCTAATTAAGCTTCTTGGTCTTTGCTGCCCCTACCCTAAGGTACTCAGCTGGGGCTAGGTTGGTAACTGCTGCACATAGCCAGAGTCCAGAGAATGGTCTTGGAAAACATCTGGTGCTTGAACTAGAGCACAGTGCTCAAGTCTGTCCCTTTTTGGGTAAACACTTTAATTTAGCTGTGTACTTATGACGACTTCAGTGAAAGTATTTCAAGATAAGTATGTACTTGGGAGCTTTCCTGAGCAGGGGTCATTTCTTTTGCATGAAGATCCTTGAAGAAATATCTTAACGAGCATTATCCTGTACAGTTGCCAAAGATTTGCATTAGGAGAAATAGTAAGCAGTAATCTCATCTGGGTTATTAATTAGTAATTTATCTCAGAATGCCACAGTCTACTAATTGTTTGGTTTTTTTCTCCTGCTCCTGTGATGTGTTTGGGAAGGCCAGGCAAACTTCATGCCTATGAAGAAAATGCCTCAGACACTGTTTTGGATGGTTTCTTTTCATGCAGTACATGTGGTGTGTTGTCCCCATTCAGAAAGGAGGTATGGAGCAGCATGTTCACCCATGTGAACCAGCAAAGAACAGGGGTTTTGTCTCTAGGTACCCTGATTCTTTGGAGTCCACTGGCTCCTTTTTATTTGGGTGATGTGGCACTTCACATCGGTCCAGCCAGCCAGATGCCCCTTCCATAGAGGGTGAACAGCCAGGAATGTGATTTCTTGGTATAAACCTGTGGCGTGCTTTAGTGCATCCTGCCAGTGTTGTGCTATGTGCTGGTAACTGTGTCCAGCAGAGGGTTAAGGTTGTACAGGGTGACCATCAAACTTCAAGACTTCACACAAGGATGGAGACATGAGGTCAGAGATTAATGTCTCCTCAGGTTTGGGGCACCTGGGCCCACCACACTGTTTTCTTTTGACATTAAAAGTCTTCTGTGGAAACACAGAGAATGAAAGGCCTTAGGAGGAAAAGGTGGTCTCGGGAAGTATGTCCAGAATATGGATTGAGGTGGAAGGGCTTAGCAGGACAGCAGATGTGGTGGGATGGGAATAGCACAGCTCTTCTGAGCATGTCTCTGTCAAGGCTACCACTACAGCTCCCATCAGGCTGTTCACCACTGATCTGCACTCTTTTTAGGGCAGTGCTTTCCATGGAAAGCAGCCTCCAGGTGTGCAGGCTGCCTTACAGCAGCTCCAGGCCATCATGCTTAGCTGCTCCTGGGTGTTCTCCAAACTCAAGCCCATGGAATGCACCCACATCTATTTTCCTTTCAGCACCACAACCTGGAGCAGCAGAGCCCAGGAAATGCTGTGACCACCTGGCTGGCATGCCTGAGGGGGCTATCAGGTGTCTCGTCTTAGTTCTTCTGTGTAATGTTGGTCTGTCTGGGCTGGAGGGCCATTCCTGCCTTCACCTCCAGCAGCCCTTAGTGCAGTGTTTGGTTTGCTCCACATTGTTTTTTGAGGTGACTTCCAAGCCATTTCCTTCATATCAAGTTGGGATTTTGGTGGTCTTAGTAGATGTGAGCACCCTGACTTGAGCTGGGGCTGTGGGCAAGAGGAACCCAGGTTACTAAAGTGCAGTCTTTAAGGGACTCTCACAGGCTTGATATTTGCTTGTGTGGGGCTCCATGGATAAACAGTGACTCAGAGCTACTTCATCCAGTTAAAGTATTATTTCTTTGTTTGCCCTAACATTGAGATAGAGCCTGGACGACATGAGGCTCACACTGCTGCATCTTACCAAAAATTCTGTGCCCTCCACCAAGCCCAGGCAGCTGCTTTATCTCACCTTTATCAGTGGGCCTGGGAGCCAGGCTGCTTACCTTGAAGTACCACTTCAGTGTTCCTTGGCCTCTGCTGGATCTCAGTACCTAGTGCCTAACTGGCGCTTTGTTCCCTGTTTTCCCAAGCCAGGCCCAGCTCCTCTTGCCAAGCCCAATGGAATGGAGCAAAACTATTGAAAAGAAGAGCCTGATCAGCATCTCTCAAGTGCTAGTGGCTGGCTGAGAGCCCAGCCTAGTGCATGCCAGTGACTCCTGCCCACAGACCCCAGCCCCAGCAGTCAAAAGCAGGCAGAGCTGCCCTGAAAACTCAGGAAGAGGTAGGTGTTCAACCTGCATTTTCCCAGCAGGTAAAGGTTATGGGCACCTGTCTCTAGATTAGATCTCTCTGGCAGCATCAGAGCAAATATGTAGAAGAGGGATTGGGACATCTCTGGGTCCTGATGTGCTAAGTGAAGTCCAACAGATCTCTTGGGCTTCGGAGCAAGGACAGTCTCAATGCTCTGTTTAATGTCCATCTACCTCTGCTGTGACCTTTATTATTTATTCAGGGCCCAGCAGGAGCTCAGAATTGGTCTCTCATAACATATGTCTCTTATTGGAGCGCTGGGACAGAGTGTATAAGGGGAACCGCATGCTGTAGGACCTCAACATTTTTCCAGTGGCACACTTGTCCTAGTCAGGACATGTCTGTGGCCAAGGTTGCCCTGCTGCACTTGGTTGTACTGGGTGTCATGCCAACCCTATGTGTAGTGCCCTGGTGCTGTGGGTTGGGCTGTGCTGCTGTTGCTGGAGCTCTGACTGTTGAGATTTCCCCAGCAGATACAGAAAACCCTAGATGTTCTCCTATAACTGTCCTGGCTTGCTGGCCACATACAGACCTCTTGCTGTGAGAGCTCTTTGCTGATATCTGCTGTTGTTGAGGAACAATTGAAGACTTTCCTCCTTCTGCTGTTGCTGCCAAGTCTTTTTACAACTCAGCATGAAATCGTAAAGGGAGCTCAATTTTGTTTGCTGCAGGGCTATGATTACCTTGACCTTTGGTGTTTGGCTATGCTGTGGGTCCTTTGTAGACCCACTCTGCAAGGCAAGCACTACCTTAGGAATGCTTCAAGGAAAGTGGGGAAAGGTGAGAACATCCCCAGCCTGCAAATTATAAACACTCGAAGCTGCAATCTGCTTAAGGACTTTGGAAAAGAATCAACATGTATCTGTTACAGGAAGGGTGCAGGTGCAAGGATTTGAAGTAGATGTTCCTGTTTTAGGAGCAGCACTGAGGCTGTTCCTGCTGGAGGTCATGCGGTACCCTGGCAGCTTGTCCCTCAATGCCCACAAGGGAAGGGGGTTCCCTCTAGGCTTCCTGGTTTGCATTCTGCGTGTTTGCTGCTGGATGCGAGAGCCAGGCTGGTGGGCCCGTCCCTGCTAGTGCCAAGCTTCTTCACTGGTATGTGAAGGAGGGTTTTCCATGTGCCACGAAGCACCATCTCCAGGGATGCTGCTCTAAGCACATGGACCCATTTTGCCACTGTTCTTGAATTGATGCATAGTTTCAGTTTTCACGTCCCTATGGAGCAATTGCTCAAGAAGAGTGTAATGGGTTGATGCTGCCTGGATGCCAGGCATCCACCAAAGCTGCTCTCTCACTCCCTTTCGCAGCTGGTTCCTGAGTTAAGGACCGTGAGAGATCACTCATCAAATACCATCACAGGCAGAACAGGCTCACATTAGAGATAGTACTTGATTTTCTTGCTAGCAACATCAGAGCAGGATAATGAGAAGTAAAATAAAACCTTAAAAACACATTCCCCCCAGCTCTACCTCCTACCCCAGTAGTGCAAGGGAGACAGGGCATGCAGGTTTATGGTCAGTTCATCACCTGTTGTTTCTCTTGCTGCTTAGGGAGAGGAGTCGTTCCCCTGCTCCACTGTGGGGTCCCTCCCACAGGAGACAGTTCTCCGTGAACTTCTCCAGCGTAAGTCCATCTCACGAGCAACAGCCCGCTGCGAACTGCTGCAATGTGAGTCCATGCCATGGGCAACAGCACCCCTCAAACTGCTGAAGTATGGGTTACTCTTCAAGGACAGGCTGCTCCGGTGTGGTTCCTCTTTCCACGGGCCTCCTGCAGGTTCATAGCCTGCTCTCAGGCATTCACCTGCTCCAGCTTGGGTCACCTCCATGGACTGAACGGGGATCTCTGCATCCCCATGGTCCTCCATGAGTTGCAGGGGCACAGTTGCTTCACCATGGTCTTCACCATGGGCTACAGAGGAATCCCAGCTGTGGTGCCTGGAGCATCTCCTCTCCCTCCTTCACCACTGGCCTTGGTGTCTGCATACTTGTTCCTCTCACATGTTCTCGCCCCACTCTTCTCTGATTGCAATTACAGCTGCACAATAAGTTTTTTTTCTTTCTTTCTTCTTACATATGTTATCACAGAGGAGTTACCACCATTTCTAATTGGCCCAGCCTTGATCAGTTTTGGAGCTGCCAGGGATTGGCTCTACCAGACATGGAGGAAGCTTCTGGCAGCTTCTCACAGAAGCCACTCCTGTAGTAGCCCTCTGCCC